>CM043884.1:3192218-3266087 GCA_024034495.1 Camelina laxa
CCAAATTTATGTGTGTGAATGTTCACTTACAATTTTATTATATATATAATTCAGTTATTTTCATATAGTATCTAAGTAAAATGAAAATGCAACGTTTGCTTTTCCTGTTTATTGTTTTCCTTGTCCGTATACCGTTTTTTTCGTTTACGTTTCAAATATATTTCTGTTTACATTTAAAAGTAATATTTTAGTGATGAATGAAGGGATGAATAGTGTACCACTTTTTCATGCCATGTAAACCTGTAACTAGTAAATGTTGCTTGTTCTTAATTATATGTTGATTTAACAACATGAAGCCTTTTTTTTTTTTGTCTCATTTTAGGTATGACGAAGACTTGTATGACCGAGTTTGGGTTCCATTCAGCCGAAACGAAACGGTGTCGTTAAGCACCGATCTACTGGTCGATACAGGTACCAATTCCTACAATGTGCCTCAAAATGTGGCAAATTCCGCAATTACCCCTTCGAAAGCTACTCATCCTCTCAACATATGGTGGGATCTCCAAAACATCAATGCACAGATATATATATACATGCATTTCGCAGAAATCCAGAATCTTAAATCTGACGAGACAAGAGAGTTCAACATTACTTATAATGGTGATCAGGTTAAGTTACTTTAGACCTCACAATCTTAGCATTACAACAATCTTCAGCGAAACAGCATTGAGTTCTTCAAATGGGTTGTTCAATTTCACTTTTACAATGACCAAAAACTCTACTCTTCCTCCACTTATCAATGGCCTTGAGGTTTATACCGTTGTAGAAAATTTACTGCCCGAGACATACCAAGATGAAGGTAAATCATTTTTTTTTTTTTGTTAAAACCCCAATTTCTTTTAACCAATTTTTATCTTTCAATTTATTTAAAAATTTTAGGGAGTATTGTGCAAAAGTAAAAATTTGTTTGCACTCTATCTAATACCACATGCATGCTTTGTTTGTTTATTCATTTTTTCTCTTTTGACTATCAGTTGCTGCTATGATGAACATCAAGAAAACATATCGATTGAGTAAAAAGATAAGTTGGCAAGGAGATCCATGTTCTCCTAAAATATATCGATGGGAAGGTGTGAATTGCAGTTATTTGGCCTCTGATCAACCTCTGATCACATCATTGTATGTTTTCTTTTCAATTTATTTATTTACTTTTCATAAGTTTCAACTTTTCTGTCTTCTTCTAATTTAAGGGCTTCGCAAAAATTCTAATTACTTACAAGATTATAGGAACTTGACATCGAGTGGATTGACTGGTATCATAACACCGGATATATCTAATCTCATACAATTACAGAAACTGTAAGAATCTTTTAACTATACAACGCATATAAAAACTTAATTATATGATATAATTGTCATATTTGTTTCCACAATGCACAGAGATCTATCAAATAATGATTTATCAGGAGGGATTCCAAATTTTTTAGCTGATATGAAGATGTTGACACTAATGTGAGTTTCTATTTATTGTAACTCATTGCTCATACTGCTCTTGTTTTCTTGGTTTTCTTGATTTAGTCTTTTTCCTTTCGCAGAAACTTAAGAGGCAACCCGAAGCTGAATCTCACTGTTCCAGATTCTATTCAGGGAAGGATAACGACCAAATCTTTAACTCTACTGTAAGATGATTTTTCAACTTTTTATTATTATTCGTCTGTAAGTCATGAAATGTATGATTAGATAATCTCTTTTTTTTTTCCCTCCCATTCACTGCAGTATAGATGAAATCCCGAGTAGCGGAAAACCTGGTACAAAGTTTCTTTTGGTTGCTATCTTTGGATCAGTGGCTTGCGTTATCGCATTTCTAGCTATCTTTACCATATGTTTCATCTTTAGAAGGGGAAAACAGAGAGGTATAAATTTCAGTAGGTCTTAACATTAATGGAAAACAAAAAGGTGTTGTTGTTGTTGTTGTTGTATTGATATTTATTATATTTCTCGTCTTTACCATTATAACAGCTCCAAGTAATGAGAACAGATCAATCAGAACAATGGAGCGGAAATTTACGTATTCCGGGATACTAAAGATGACAAATAACTTTGAGAGAGTTCTTGGTAAAGGAGGATATGGAAGAGTGTATTATGGAAACTTGGATGGCACTCCAGTAGCTGTAAAAATGCTCTTTCATTCATCAGCTGATCAAGATTACAAACATTTCAAAGCTGAGGTAACATGTGAATCAGAAATATATCCATTAATTAGTCTTTTGTTTTTGAAATGGAAATTAATTTTCTAATATCTTTCTTAGGTTGAACTACTTTAAGAGTCCACCATAGAAATTTGGTGGGACTTGTGGGTTACTGTGATGAAGGAGATAACTTGGCTTTGATTTACGAATACATGGCAAACGGAGACTTGAGGGAGAATATGTCAGGTAAACACTTTAACTATAAGACAATATAATTTGGTGGACTTCGTAGTAAAAACGATCTAAATTCGGTATAGGAAACCGATGTGGACATGTTCTAACTTGGGAAAACAGAATGCAAATAGCAATGGAGGCAGCACAAGGTGATTAAATAACAAAAAGTCTTGCTTATATTCTGATTTTAATGTCTTAAATGAAGTTGAAACAAAATTATAACAATTTGTTAACAGGATTGGAGTATCTACATAATGGAAGTAGACCACCTATGGTCCATAGAGATGTGAAACCTACTAACATTCTGTTGGATGAGCTTTTCAAGCAAAACTAGCCGATTTTGGACTCTCTAGATCTTCTCCTGTTGATGGTGAATCTTATGTATCAACAATCGTTGCAGGAACACCTGGTTACTTAGATCCTGAGTGAGTAAAATAAATCAGTTATCCTACGCATAATAAAATATGAAATGTAATATCTCTAGTTAATATTTTTTTTCAGGTACTATGGAACAAACTTGCTAAGTGAGAAGACTGATGTGTATAGCTTTGGGGTAGTTTTATTAGAAATCATCACAAACCAGCCTGTGATTGATTCAAACCGGGTGAAAGCGCATATTACAGAATGGGCTGGATTCATGCTCAGGGAAGGGACATTTGGAATATTATCGACCCGAAACTGATGGGGAATTTGATACAAACGGTGTGTGGAAGGCTGTGGAGTTGGCTTTGGCTTGTGTAAACCCTACCTCAAACCGTAGACCAACAATGACACATGTTGTGATGGAGCTAAAAGAGTGTTTGGACTCTGAAATTGCCAGGAAACAAGGGAGTCAAGAGATGCATTCAAAAGATTCTATTGAATTAAGCTTCTCTCCTAATTCTAGATTCTCACCTGGACCGAGGTGAATTGAGAATCATCCATTGAACCCAATAATGTCCTATTGAATTTGAAGTCTTGTGAACTCAATGATCGTTAAAATAATCCGTTGTAAGTGTTTAGTTATCAGGAACTTAAAACACATTCTTTATGAATTCAGCAAGTGGTTTTTTGTGAACAAGAAAAATATACTATACTTGTTTGATTTCCTTGGTTTTTGTTTAATTTATTTGTGTGTGTTTTTTAAAAAATTTGTGGTCAGAGATTTCTCTCGGAATGATAATAGGAAACCTTGTTTTTTTTAATTTAGTTTTTATTTTCTTAGAGATAATAAAATTTTTGTGGTCAGAGAGATTTCTCTCGGAATGATGATAAGAAACCTTTTTTTTTTTTAGTTTAGTTTTTAATCCTCACCGGTTGAATTATCCAATAGAAGATTTATTAAAAAAAATATATATATATTATCAAATACATCAAATTATGTATTTCCTGAAAGATGTATAATTTGGCTAAAACAAATCTCTAATTTGGCTAAAACAAACAAATTATATTTATTTTCTTCTTACATTATATATTTCCTGAAATCACAAGAATGATATATAAATTATCTAGTATATATACAAAAGAAAGATGTATAATTTGGCTAAAACAAATCTTAAAATTTGTTTCTTCTGTAAATCAAATCAATTATTGTAAAAAAAAAAACGGATAAATATAGTTTGTAATTTAAATTACATTATCAATTCTAGTCCTAATCGGTGATGAAAGCCTAATTAAAAAAGGAGTGGGAAATAAACCGCATGGACACTTTCTTATTGTTTCTATAAATCTAAATCCCCATCATCCTTCAGGTTGCTAGCTGCCACGTACAACACAAACTCAGATTTGTCATGTTTGATTCATTGTTCTCTCGTCGATGGCGAACAGCTTCCACATGCGAAGAGTTGTTGCAACAGCTTCAATCTCGTCTTAAGCTACTCATCAGCAAGAAGCAGGCATTATCAAGAGATCTACGTTCGGACATCGTTATCTTCATCCGATTCAATGACTTCAAACATGCTCTCCGTCGAACCGAACAACTCGTCCTCGTCAAAAACTCGGTCATCGTATACGAATTGTTGCTTCGGTTCACTAAATTCATCATCCACCACATCCCCTACATGAAAAAACACAGGTTACATATAATATAATTCTATATATACATATTTTAATTTATTTCTCTCTTGGTTCTTCTTTTCTTGAAATACAAAAACACTAATATATCATTCGATAATGAACATGCAGAAAATTGTCTTATGACAAGATTAACGAAGCAGTTTCGAGTCTTGTCTTTGCCTCCACGAGTTGTGGACAAGAACTACGTGAACTGGTTAGCATTAAAGAGCTGTTTTCTCAACGTTACGGTCAAAGCTATGTAACAAGTGCTCTTCAGCTCCGCCCTGGGAATCTTGTTAACCTCCAGGTTTCAACCTTCTCACACTTTCTTACATTTTTTTTTTCTTTTTTTTTTCCACATTAATTTTAATAATTTGCAATTATTGAAAACTCAGATCAAAGAGAATTTGTTGAAAAGTTCGGTGCCCGAAAATGTGAAGTCTAGACTATTGGATGAGATAGCCAAGGAGTATGTTCATCGCTTAGAAGTATTGAGACTAAATTATACGTCGGAGATTGGTAAACAGGTAACATAATATTTCTTAATATTGGTGTAATAAAGATCACTAGATATTTGGTTTTTTTCTTGGAATCCTAACTTTTTTGGACTTGTGTTTGTGTGTGTTTAGGTGAATAAAGAAAAAGAGGAGAAAGAGAAGAAAGTAATGGATTCGGATTTGCATAGTTGCTCCGATGAGCAATCACCAGACGAAGTTTACCAAGAAGATGATGACATGGAGAGTATAACGTATTACAAGACGCAAAAAAGGACTCATCAAAGAAGATGAAGGTCATCAAAGAAGATGAAGGTCATCAAAGAAGGAAGGACAAGAGGATAAACAAAAGGCAGTAACGAATCAACACGTTCATCATCCTGATTACGACCAGACGAAAAATCAGATTAAGGCCGTGAAGGCAAAAGAAGAGGAAAAACTACAAAGACTAGTTCAACCAAGGCTTCCTGTAGAATACCAGATGGTAAATCATATTAAGACCGTGAAGGCAAAAGAAGACGAACAACGAAGATTAGCTACTCCACACGTTCATCCTAAGCTTCCTGATTATGACCAACTTGTAACATATTTTAGAGACCTTAAAAAACAATATTGCATGCGTTGTTAACCATTACGTCATACTCGAATTGTCATGAGTTTGATTTGTTTTTCTAAAAATGTTCACATACTTATATAATACTTCTTTCTTTCTCTATTCAATTTTTCTTTTTTTCCTTTTTGATATTTTTAACTTGTTACGTCAAGAACGAAGTGTTGTATGTTTTTTTAGAGATTCTTAACAACGAACTATATATACTTCCCAACACTCAACACTTTGAATCCAGCAATATAATTATAGATTGTAATCCAAGATAATTGTAAATCTGTTTTATGAAAAATTAATTTGTAGCCACGATTACATAATTGGGTTGATTAAAATACCAATTATTTCCCAAGGGACCCCTAGTTTTTTTTATATATTTTTTTTATTTTAGAGAACCATAGTTTATTGATATTAATGTTTTATTCTTTAATTATCGGTAAATTATTATTTGAGAATTTATTGTTATGGTAAGTATATATATATATATATATACTATAAAGTATGGTTTCAAAAGTTACTAATTCATAAGATCGCGACATGTATCAAAATTTTATTATTATAAATTATTATTATTTTATTATTAAAGTAATAATAAAATTTTATTATTATGTTGTAAAACTTATTAATTCATAAGATCATAATATGTGTCAAAATTTTATTATGTTGTAGATTTTTATAATAATAATAAAATCTTATTATTGTATTGTAAATTATACAATTTTGTAATTCTAAAGAAAAAGAAATCGTCCAAACAAAAAAATCCATAATTCAAAAACATAAAAGAAATCATACATATAATTTTACAATAAAGATAACGTAGTTATCCTAAAGAAAATCCTTAAAATTCTACAATAATTAAACTTATACAAAGACAATTCTATGTTATATTGAATTTTGGCCTAATCTTAAAAGAACAAAATATTAAATATAAAGATAGGTATCTCTCATATCTTAGTCATATATAGAGAGAGCTCATTCCAATGTATCAAACTCAATTAGAATTTTCAAACATGAGCACTACAGATGGAAATCAAACTGTGAAAATAACGAAAAGTCAAGATCATACAAATTGCTTAGGATAGAAAAGTCTCATGCGATGCATGAGTAAAATGAACATAATAAAATATGTATAGTTGTTGTCAGAAAAAAAATGTTTAGTTATTTTAAAAACATTCAGTAATAGTTAACATTAATATTGTAACTAAGATATATGCTGTTGATTTTCATATATATTTTTTAATTTGAAAATTAAAATATATACCGCAAGGCCAACAGTATTATTAAAATCAAAAGAGCCTTTGGTAAGAACACTGTTTACATAAGTGATATGAAGCGTTAGGAACTAAGATATATTAACTATAAACTAAAATTCTAATAGATTTTATGAATTATTATCTAGAACTAAAGTTTTAAATTTCAAAATTTTTAAAATAGATAAAAAGAACCAAAATACAATATTGATACACAAAATAAGAATTCTGAACAACATTTACTAATTTCAAAACATGAACAAAAAATAGAAACGAAAGGTAAAAAAATACTAAAGACCTTGTGTCTCTTCTAAGAGTGAGAATGTGTCATGTGCCTCAGACCTTCTTCATCTAACCTTTTTACATATGCTTCAAAATTTTGACTCTACTTATTTGTTTTAAAACCTACAAAATTCACATAAAGGAGAGAAAAAAAGAAGATATTTTAGTTAAATAAAAATTGATATGAGTAAATTTAAAAATTTATGTGAGAAGTAAAATATGATGTTTGATGAAGAATTTGTCTTGCTATTTATAAAGAAATTGGTGGTTGTGCGACTAAAAAGACGTCAATTTCCTGTAAGAGTTTGCTATGCATTGACTATCAATAAGACCATCTCCAATGGTTTTCCCTATTTTTACCTCTAAAATAGAGGAACTCTATAATAGAGATGACTTTTGCTCCAATGGATACCTCTATTTTTCCTCTAAAAGAAATATTCCGTAGAGATTCCTTTTTAATTTTACTATTAATACCTTTTACTTATAAAAGTTGCAAACTAACCCATTTATTTTAATATTTATGAAACTTTCATAAAATTATGATATTATTTAAATTTTTTAACATTCATTAATATTATTTAAATATCAAAAATTATAAATAAAAAAATTCAACTCTATTATAGAGGAAAAAATAGAGTTCCTCTATATATAGAGGAACTCTTTAAATATATATTTTAAAAGAAATATATAAGTGTATATAGAGGAAAAGAAATACATTAAAAGAAATACATTAAAGAAATATATATAGAGGAAAAAATAGAGTTCCTCTATATAAATGTATTTATTAAACTATTTAAATATATATTTTTTAAAAATTATTATTAAACTATTTAAATATATATTTTGTTTATTTTGATCATAAATATAAAAGTGTTAAAAGTTCAAGGACCATTTTATAAATAGAAAAGTTCAACTCTATTATAGAGGAAAAAATAGTGTTCCTCTATATATAGAGGAAAAAATAGAGATCTCTATTATAGAGGTAGAAATAGAGATGAGTTGGAGTAAATTTTACTCTAAAATAGAGTTAAAAAGCAAATATAGAGGTGGGTTGGAGATGCCCTAAAATCCAAGGTCAAAGCTTTAAAAAAGGTTGGTTTATATTTGCCAAGTCCAGTATTTTCTCACAGACAATTATATATAGCCCTCTCCAGAGTCACTACAACTACATGACTTCAGATTCTTAAAGGAAACACAAAACACTAAGACAATAATGTTCTACAAAATATTATCTACCAAGAAGTTTTCAACAACATATGATTTCCAAAGACAATTTTGAGTTTGTTATATTGCTTTTATTTACCATGATATTGCTTTCAAGTTTGTTCTATTATTGAAACTTTTTTAAAGGGAAAATAAATTTTTCTTATTTTATTAAACCAAAATATACTCCTAATTTCTCATTTTTCAGTTTGGAATAGGCAAGATTAATATGTTGACCCAAAAAATGTAAGTTTAATATATGCATCTTCTTTTTTTAATACTGTATTTAAAATTTATTTTAGTAGTTTAGACTGTTTTATTTAATTTATATATTACTGTGCTTATAATTTTCTATTATTTCTTTACTTATGTCAAATTAATTTTCTTAAAATTCCTCAAACTTGATTGGTTGGTCATATATCTTTTTTTTTTTTTGTGCAAACATAATTGTTACTATTCGTTCAATCCCAAAAGAAGATAAAGAGGAAAAGGTCATCAACCTAATGGTTGGATAAAATAGGCTAATCAAACACAAGCTTACAACAAACATAGATAGATTATAAAAACATAAGCCGTTGTTGATAGATGCATAGAGCTCGGAGACAGAAGCTACATCATCTTATTGTCAAAGAAACTTCCACGAATACATTGTCAAATTTAGCATTAGTTACTATCAAAAGATTTTGTAACGTTGGAAAAGGTCTTTAGTTTTATTAGTTTCTGGAGCAAGCCACACACTTTGAGATAGCTAATAGACCTGAACATGTTCTCTCCACACAGGAGGTGGGCAGAACCGAGGTTCTCTCTGTGATGGAGGAGGTTGGATGGAAGGTTATCTACCCAAGAGACGAAGGTGGGGGAGGTTGGACGCAAGATTATATCCCCATGGGAAGAAGGCGGAGCCAAAATTCTCTCCATGGTGGAGGAGGTTGGACGCAAGGTCTACCCATAAGGCATGAGGGCAGAACCGAGGTTCTCTCCATGGTTGGTCATTTACTATTGTGAGGTAATTTATTTTTTACTCGAAATATTTTTTGAGCTAACAATTTTAGTGATTAAAGAAACTGTGCAAAAAGACATATAATAGTTGGCTCACTTTGTTCATATGGACATTTTCTAGGTGGTGGTATATAATACTCCATTTATAACATACATTATACCTAGGTGTAAAAAATACAATTTTAATGGTAATATACATAAAAGATTTGTACATGCATATAAATCAGTGTATTATAACAAAATTTTTTTTTATAAATAATGTGCAATAAATTTTAATATATTTTTATTAAATGTAATTTTAATTACAAACTGTGCGGGTCCTTATCTAGTATATATATATATATATATATTATAACTAAAAGAAGATTGTTAAAATGTTAAGATATTTTTTAGGATATTTTTTTTGTGTATATAATCTTGAGAGAAATGACTGCTACTTGTGAGCTTTTTAAAATATGAGTTTGAGAAAATCTTACTTTATTATACAAAAATAAAGATATACACTAACATATTGTTAGAATACAACAAATTATAAAATTTACAAGCTTTTGTGAGGTTTGAGATATGAGGGTTATTGAGATGTGTGTCTTTCTTTTTATAGGAAAATTTGGAGTTAGAAGCCTATTATAGTTAAATTGATTATTTAATTGGGTAGTTAATGCACTAATCCTTATATCAGTTTATATCTATAAGAAGTTACATAAGCTATATGAAAGTTACAAAATGTAATAAATACATATTAATATATTTTAATATTTATTATGTTTCTAATTGTTATTAGTCATTTATAATACTAATAATATTATGGAAGTTACAAAAGTGTTTACATATAACATAAGTAAATAATTTCAATAAAATGAAATGTAGTACCTTAAAGATGGATATAATTATTAATATGAGAGTTACAAAAGATATGATATAATATGAAATTTACTAAAATATGTGAGAAGGTGCACCAAAAGTACATTTATTAGTTTTTTTGAGTATAATAATGTTTAGTTAATATAACTATAAGTATATGATAGGAATTTCAACATAATTTAATTAATATAACAGTTACAAAAAAAGTGATAGAATATGAATTTTAATAAACTATGTTTGAAGGTTCATAAATAAATAAATTTATTATTTTTTCAAATATAAATGGTTACTATCACTAATAATATATGATAGGAATTTCAAGCAAAACAAATAATAATTATAATTATAATTATATATATATATATATATATTTCTTTAAAAGACATATACTTTAGTTATTTCTCTCTCTCTCTATATATATATATATATATTTTAAATATAATTTAGTTTTTTTAGTTATAATCAAAATGAAAATGATGTAATAATCATAGGATATTAATTATTTATATTAAATTGAAAAAATAAAAAAGAAAATTATTATTTTGGACAACATGCTAAAATTAAAAAATAAGTTGAACATTTTATAATGTATAATATCAAATTATATTTTGTCTTAAATATAAATATAAATAATATAATATATGTCATATAAAGTCATTGAAAAAATACACTAAAAATATTAAAGAAAAAATGACGCATGTCACAAGAAGAGATTACCAAATAACAACTTTTCAGAAATTGTCAAATGAAAACTTTATTTTATTATATATAAATACAAATAATATAATGTATGTCATATAAAACCAACTGAAAAATATACTAACAATATTAAAAAAAAAATGACACATGTCACAAGAAAAGAGTACCAAATGACAACATTTTAAAACTTATCAAAAGAAAACTTTATTTTATTATATAAGATATCAGAAATTCTTTTCTCGTAGAGGAGGAGGTGACTTTTGATAATAAGGAGAGCTCTGATGGTGTTGCTACCGGTCAAGACCTCCGGGAGGAGACTGATATTGCTGTTGTAGAAGATGACACAGAGACGGTTGAGCAGGGTTTAACAGCCGAAGCTACGGTTCCTCCGCCACGTAATAAGCTGGCTAAGAGTAATGGGGTTCTACCAGGGGCAAACACAAAGAAGCGGAACTTGTGCACCTTATCTTCGCCACGGAAGAAGGTAGGTACCAAGGGGATGGGTCTGCAGGGGAAAGTGGGTCCTAACCAAGGAGGGAAGCCTCCAAGTATCTCGGATCGTTGATGTTAGTGGTCTGCTTGAGCTGGCAAGGGGAAGTGGCCTCGTTTCAACCCACTCGATTCTGGTTTTTAGTCTGGAAACAGGCGGTGTTCTGGCCTCCTTTGGTTTTTTCTTTTATTTTTCATTCTCATGTATGGATTAAATTTGCAATGGGTGCTCCATTGGCTCATTTTCGTATTTTGTTCATTCCCCTATTTGGGTGCTTTTGTATTGGTTCGTTTAGTTGTGGTTGTACCACTTTCACCAGAAATTTAATAAAACCTTGCTTGCTTTTTTCTTGGTCTTTTGGTTCTCATTTTTGTCACTGGTTTTATGATTGTCCAGGAGTCTCTCCTCGTTCTTATTTGGTCGCTAAGTGTGGTTTAATTCATGGTCTACCCCGAGACTATGGGTCCGATTGGGGTTTTTCAAGTTTTTACACCTACTCGAAATTTCTGCCTCAGGCTTCATGGCCATTTTTATTTGGGCCCAGTTGGATTTTGCTCGTTTTGGACTTTTCCAATATATTGGACCTTTTTCAATATATTGGTTTCTGGATTGTTTTTGTGGGTGTCTAAGAGTTGTCTACTCTGTCTATCTCCCTGAGGACTAGGCGGATAGATTTGTGTCACAACAATTGGTCTTTATTTATGAATATTATTAGTTGGAATTGCCAAGGCCTGGGTAATAAGGCAACTATTGGTAATCTTAAGGATTTATGGCATAAACATCGGCCTGATTTTTTATCCTTGATGGAGACAAAACAACCTCGCATTGTTTTGGAGAAATATGTAGGGCGTTTTGGGTATGCAAATTTAACCACGGTTGACCCTATTGGTTGTAGTGGCGGTTTGGCGCTTTTCTACAATCAGGAGGATTTTAACGTCTCTATTTTATTCGAGTCTAATCGGTTAATTGATATTGAAGCAGTTTAAAAAGGACGGGTCATCTATTTAACATTTGTTTATGGTGATCCGGTACCCATGAATCGTGATATGGTGTGGGAGCGGTTACTACGAATTGGTGGGTCTCGGTCTTCACCTTGGTTCGCTGTAGGTGATTTCAATGAGCTGACTGGTAACCATGAAAACAGAAGAGGCAAGCTTCGTCATGCCTCTTCTTTCCTCCCTTTTAATGGGATGATTCAGGACTGTGGTTTTTTGGAATTTCCCTATCTTGGAGATTGTTTGTCTTGGCGGGAGAAGAAACCTATTCGGTGTCGGTTGGATAGGGCTCTCGGTAATAAGGATTGGCATGAATTATTTCCTGATACGGTTCTAGAATATTTACCCATGATTGCCTCTGATCACAAGCCCATGGTGATTAATATTGGGGCAAAAAGACCGCGGGGAAAACGCCGGTTTATGTTTGATCGTCGGTGGGTTGGGAAGGAAGGTTTGATGGAGGCAATCTCGGCAGGTTGGGATGGGGAAAACACTCAGAGTTCACCCACTTTTTTAGACAAAATAGTAAATTGTCGACGGGCTATTTCACGGTGGCGTAAGGAGCAAGTTCCCTTTGGTCGAGATACAATTGAGGCTTTAAAGAGCCAGCTGGCCGTGGCTCAGGCCGATGATGCGACTCCACTGTCGGTACTCTCTGATTTAAATGCCAGATTGCGGGACGCCTACAGGGATGAAGAGGTATATTGGTATTTGAAGAGTCGTAATAGATGGATGCGCGTGGGGGATCAAAATTCTAAGTATTTTCATGCCCTCACTAAGCAGCACCGGGCCCGCAATCGGATTACAGGTCTTTTTGATAAGAACGAGGTTTGGTCTACGAAGGATGTTGATATCTGCAATACCGCGGTGACGTACTTTGCAGATTTGTTTACAACGTTTCACCCGACAAATTTTGATGAGGTCTTATGTGAGGTACGCACAGTCATCAAAGACGAGGTCAATACCCAGTTAACGGCCCCGGTTACAGAGATGGAAGTTCGTGCGGCTCTATTTATGATGCATCCGGATAAGGCTCCTAGTCCGGACGGGATGACCGCTATGTTTTACCAAAAGGCGTGGCAGGTTGTCAAAGGAGACCTTGTCTCCTTGGTCAATGGTTTTTTCGAAGAGGGAGTGTTTGATAGAGGTTTAAATTCTACGCACATCTGTCTCATCCCGAAGGTGGCAAAGCCAACCCGGATGACAGAGCTGCGCCCAATCAGTTTGTGTAATGTGGGGTATAAAATTATTTCTAAAATCATGTGTCAACGGCTTAAGAAGATTTTACCAGGGCTAATCTCGGTAACTCAATCGGCTTTTGTTTCGGGCCGTCTCATTTCGGATAACATTCTCATTGCTCAGGAGATGTTTCACGGGTTACGGACCAATCCGTCATGTAAAGGGAAGCTTATGGCAATAAAAACATATATGAGTAAGACTTACGACCGGGTGGAGTCGGGGTTTATTGAAAAAACTACTCTATAAAATGGGTTTTGCTGCAAGATGGATTGGATGGATTATGTTTTGTGTTAGCTCAGTCGAGTATAAAGTGCTCCTGAATGGTCAACCTAATGGTTTGATTATTCCGGAGAGAGGTTTACGACAGGGAGACCCCCTATCTCCTTACCTGTTTATTTTATGCACAGAAGCTTTAATTGTCAATATTCGGAAAGCAGAGGAGAATAAATTAATTACAGGGATCAAGGTGGCGAATCAATGCCCGCCAATCACACATATTTTATTTGCGGATGATATTTTATTCTTTTGTAAGGTCACCAAAGAACAATGTGTGGTCATTTTGAGTATTTTTCGGAATATGAGGCTGCCTCGGGTCAGCAGATCAATTTTGCAAAGTCTTCTATTCAATTTGGTCATAAGGTTGCGGAAGCTACAAAAACGGAGCTCCAAGGGATTCTTGGTATAACAAATTTGGGAGCCATGGGCTCGTATCTAGGGTTGCCTGAGAGTTTAGGTGGGTCTAAAACAAAGGTCTTCTCGTTTGTCCAGGAAAGACTACAGGGACGTACGACTGGTTGGTCGGCGAAGCTGCTTTCTAAAGGGGGAAAGGAGGTGATGATCAAATCTATCGCAACTGCGGTCTCGACGTTTGTGATGTCTTGTTTCCGGCTACCAAAGACAATTACATCCAAACTCACAAGTGTTGTCGCGAATTTTTGGTAGAGTGCGGATGGTAGGACGGGTGGTATGCATTGGTTAGCATGGGAAAAATTATGCTGTAGTAAACAATTGGGCGGGTTAGGTTTTCGGAATGTTGATGACTTTAATTCGGCTTTGTTGGCAAAACAACTCTGGAGGCTAATTGACTATCCGGATTCTCTGTTTGCTAGGGTTTTTAAAGGTAGGTATTACAAGAATTCGAATCCTATGGAACCGATTCGATCTTACTCTCCCTCTTACGGGTGGAGGAGTATTACTTCAGCTCGCTCTCTGGTGCAAAAAGGACTTATTAAACGGGTTGGTGATATGTCTATATTTTGTCTCTCCTTAGCCTATTTTTATCATGCATTTAGCTAGGATAACTCATTGGTTTGCATCGTTTTCTAGTTCTTTCTATACACTTTGCACGTCTAGATATTTCTTGCATCATCCTTGCATACATTGTGCATTTTGGAGTATTTCAGGTATTTAGGAGACGTTGGAAGCCATTCTCGTCCGAGCCATTGTCACCATCTCCATTTCGTCCGAGCCATTGTCACCATCTCTGTCTCGTCCGAGCCATTGTCACCATCTCCATTTCGTCCGAGCCATTGTCACCATCTCCGTTTCGTCCGAGCCATTGTCACCATCTCCGTTTCGTCCGAGCCATTGTCACCATCTCCGTTTCGTCCGAGCCATTGTCACCATCTCTGTTTTGTCCGAGCCATCCGTTCGAACCATCCCACTCGAGTGGGATTTAGCTTCGACGACTTCATCAAAGTTGTAGGGAATTGAGTTATCTTTCCAACGCCGTTTATTTCAAGTCAATCGGAGGTGTGGTTCAAGAGTTATCATCGTTTTAGTGGATGCGTATACACCACGCTCGAGCCATGCTTCCCCGCCACGCACTCCAGCTTGTTTGATCGAGCCATGCTCCCCCAGATCCGTCCGAGCCATGCTCCTCAGCACCGTCCGAGCCATGATGACATTGCATTCCATTCGACGCACACGGACTCGATCGCACATGTCGGGAAGAAAGACGTTTGGTTTCACACGCTTCAAGAGATTTCTAAACCGACGCTTTACCTTGTCGTTTTAAGTTTTAGGGCTTTCCATGTTAGACTACTATATATACATTTTGTTAAGTCTTTGCAGAGACATCTTATCTTTTAATCTTGTATTGTTTTCCTTCCGAGAAGGTTTTTAACCTAGCCACAAAATACGTTCTGAGACTTGTATTCCGATATCGTTGAGATTTATTGAGATTTTGCATTTGATTCCTACTACAAAGTTGTTCATCTTATTTTTATCTATCTTATTATGCTTGATTCAATGATTTTCTGTGTTTGCATCCTTGACTATGATTTTCGGATCTGAGTAGTGTGTAGGTTCTTGAGGATGGGATAGATTAGGTGGAGGATCTTAGGATGTAGAGTGTTTAAGCTTTGATTGTATGATTCCCTTCTGGACTAGAGTTAGAATTACTAGTTTCTCTCTGATCAATTGGAACTAGGTTCGAGACATTTCCGCACCCAAAAGGTGTTTGATGAAATGTCTGACCAACTAGTGCCAGAGACTTACGTTCCTAGCCTAAGAGATTAGTTGTCTAGGATGTTTGTTGACGTGAATGAACTTGTTTGTCATGCCTGCTCGACCACGTTTCTCTAGCGAGAGCTAGGTATGGAAGTGGTTGAGTCTGAGTAGCTTTTGCCAAGAGATTGGATTAGCTAAGTTGTGATGTTCATTGTTTAGGGATAGTTTGCTTGAGGTATGTTAAACACTCTGTAGACTAGAATACCCACCGACATCAATTACCCCATCCTTAGGACTTCTTTCTTTCTGATTTTTATTACATTTCCTGAACTATTTCGTTTGTTCATGCTTAGAATCGTTTTCGGTTTGACTTATTCTTATTCGGTACTTGTCATACATTTTCGTTTATGATTCTGTGATTCGTTTCCATTTTGTATTTTGACCATTCTAGGATTGTTAGAAAACACTCTTTTTGAATTGGCTTAACTTGTGATTGCTTGATTGCATCTTGATTGCTAGCAACGTCCCATTTGGATTGACACCTTAAGTATTACAACGCATAAGGTTAATTGAACCTACTAGGAGACACAAAAATCCTAGTATCAATTTGGCGCCGTTGCCATTTGGGAATTGTTTTACTACATTTAAGATTTCAAGTTTTGCAAGATTAAGTTCTGTTACACTTATCATTCTGGGTACTGACTTGTTTTGGTTGTCTGCTTGTTTGTCTTGCACCTCAGGTACCTGTTGATTGCAACCTTGCATGCACACCAGATCAAGAGGGCATCAGAATCTCCTTCCTGTTATCGACGAAATCAATCGGTTGCAACGCCCACGACAAACTCGTACTTCCAACGATCACCCCCTACCAGTCACTATGGAACAACAGAATGAACCACATCCGGGACGCGAAACATTGGTGCTGGGATGCACCGAACACTCACACTCAGCGTGCTGGAATCGTCCCTCCCGCCGTGCAGAACAACAACTTCGAAATCAAAAGTGGTCTGATCTCCATGATCCAAGGAAACAAGTTCCACGGGTTGCCTATGGAGGATCCACTCGACCACTTAGACGAGTTCGACCGTCTGTGCAGTCTCACCAAGATCAACGGCGTGAGTGAGGACGGGTACAAGTTGCGTCTCTTCCCATTCTCCCTGGGAGACAAGGCTCATCAATGGGAGAAAAACCTTCCCAAGGGATCAATCACCACCTGGGATGGTTGCAAGAAAGCATTCTTGGCCAAGTTCTTCTCCAACTCTAGAACAGCACGTCTCAGGAATGAGATTTCTAGCTTTACTCAGAAAATCTCAGAATCATTCTGTGAAGCCTGGGAGCGTTTCAAGGGTTACCACAGCCAGTGTCCACACCATGGTTTCAGCAACGAGTCACTGCTGAGCACTCTCTACCGTGGTGTACTACCAAAGATACGTATGCTGCTTGACACTGCTTCCAACGGTAATTTCCTGAACAAAGACGTTGAGGAAGGATGGCAACTGGTTGAGAATCTCGCCCAGTCTGACAGTAACTACAATGAAGACTACGACCGCACAGTTAGAGGTGACGCTGGGTCTGAGGAGAAGTACAAGAGGGACCTTAAAAATGTCAATGACAAGCTTGACCGCCTCTTGCTCAGTCAGCAGCAGACTGTCCATTTCGTATCTGAGGATGACCCTTTTCAAGTTCAGGATGGAAAGAGTGAGCAGTCTGAAGCAATCAACTACGTCCAGAATCAAGGTGGATATAACAAGGGTTATTACCCCTACAAGACGAACCCCAATTTTTCTTACAGGAGCACCAATGTTGCAAATCCACAAGATCAGGTGTACCCTCCTCAGCAGCAACAACAAGGTCCGCAAAACCTTTTATTCCTTACAATCAAGGATTCGTGCCTAAGCAACAGTTCCAGCAAAGTTCTCACGCTCCTTCCGGACCACCACCAGGATTTTCACCTCAACAAGTTCAACCTATTCAAGCTCCAGATCAAGAAATGAAGCACATGCTGCAACAACTTCTTCAAGGTCAAGCTAGTGGTTCTCTGGATACTGCTAAGAAGTTTGCTGAACTCAGTCAGCGGATGGAATGTTCTTACAATGATCTAAATGTCAAGTTTGAAGCTCTTAACTCCAAGATGAAGTATATGGAAGGCAAGACTGTTTCTACTTCTACCCCAACAACTGGCCAACTACCTGGAAAAGCAGTTCAAAACCCCAAGGACTATGCTACTATGCATGCCATAACCACCCAAGTTGTAGATGTACGGCTCGCTGAGGACACTGAGAGTTTAGATGGGGAGGAATTATTTCAATATGAAGTTCAGATAAAGGATCCTGTCGAGGTGCTCAAGGATCCAATTAAGTCAGCCAAGCAATCTGATCCTGAAGCTACTAAAGAACCCACTGCTCCCAAGGATAAACCTGTGAGATTCATTCCTCCACCATACAAGCCACCTCTACCATTTCCAGTGAGGTTTAAGAAGCAGCTTACTGAGAAGTATAAAGCTCTGTTCGAAAACCAAGTCAAGGAGATTGAACTTAGGATGCCTTTGCTTGATGCATTTGCACTTGTGCCTCAATATCAAAAGTTTTTAACTGATTTGGTAACAGAAAGGACCAAAGAGAAGGAGGAGATAGCTAAAGGAGATCAAGCTAAGGTTTTGGAAGATGAGAGGGTAGTGCATGATATAGGTGGGGTTATTCATGAATGCAAAGCTGTTATTCAGAAGATGATTATCCCAAAGAAGCTAGAGGACCCTGGTTCTTTCACCCTGCCTTGTTCTCTAGGTCCATTGGCCTTCAAAAAGTGCCTATGTGATCTTGGTGCTTCAGTAAGCCTCATGCCATTGTCTGTAGCTCAGAGGCTAGGATTCAACGAATACAAGTCATGCAACCTCCGTTTAATATTGGCTGATAGGACTACTAGATTGCCTCATGGTCTATTAGAGAACCTGCCCATCAAAATTGGACAAGCTGAGATTCCTACTGACTTTGTGGTGCTGGGAATGGATGAAGAGCCTAAAGATCCACTAATCCTAGGAAGACCTTTCTTAGCTACAGTTGGCGCAGTCATTGATGTCAAGAAGGGGATGATTGATCTCAATCTGGGTAAAAACTTCAAGATGAAGTTTGATATCAGGGATTCTAGGAAGAAACCAACTATTGATGGACAGACCTTCGTGATTGAAGAGAACGATCATAAAGTTGGGGTTGACATCTTTGAGAGTGTGAATGAGGCAGAAACTGAGGTTTTGGTAACCAGAGAGAAAACTCAAAGTGTCACTCGACCATTCTCCAACTCGAGTGCAGTCG
This sequence comes from Camelina laxa, assembly GCA_024034495.1. Classification (NCBI taxonomy): domain Eukaryota; kingdom Viridiplantae; phylum Streptophyta; class Magnoliopsida; order Brassicales; family Brassicaceae; genus Camelina; species Camelina laxa. The sequence continues at coordinate 3,211,491 of CM043884.1, forward strand.
TTACCCTCCCTAAGCGTCAAGACCTGCTTCCTAAACCTCACCAACCGCAAGAGTCACGTCCTCCCGCGCTTAGCAGTTTGTATGAACTACAAAATACTCAGATTCTAAGGGATTCAGTGAAAGAGTTAACAGCTATGGTGAAGAAGATGAGTGGGAAAATCAAGAAGCTCCAAGGTACAATGAGAAGTTCTCCTCCAAGGAAATTAAGGAAGATGTTTGGGATAATGAAGAAGAGGTGTTGCAGAGTTCAACCACCACCGTGCGTTCTCAACCATCATCGACTCGAGCAAGGTTCACCGACGGCGTGGAATCAGACTCGACCCATCCTAAGAGGTTCATCACTCTGCACTCGTTCGAGCCACGCCTCCGCTATCACGCTCGAGCCAATCTTACTCCGCATACGCTCCAACTACCACACTCGAGCCACTCAAGCCAACACCCGATCGAGCCCCTCTCTCGAGCCACACACAAAGTCTCCAGCGAGCCAACTCGTCAGAGAACACTCTCTCTGGTTCCTCCCTAGCACGTCAATCTTCATATGTGTCACGGGAGCGCCCGCCTTCACCCGCTCCTTCACGCCACTCGTCACATGAGTCAAGGGAGAGAAGGAGACGCGGTTCGCGAGGTTCCAGAGCCTCTTCTAGTCACCGATCAGCGCGTTGTTCTGCAGCTCGAGATGAGCATGAGGTTGAGGTTGAGCGGCGAGTTGAAGCTAAAGGTGATCATCAGGATATGCACGGGGTTGAGCAACAGATAGAACATCAAGGTGATTATCAGCCTACAAAGGTTGTTGTGTTGGTCTCGGAGCATGGCGAATACAGAGTCGATGACATGCAGTGTGACGAGCAGCCGACCATGTATCAGAACACGCAAGCGGTTGAGGAGCAAGTCGACCAACCAGCTGATGTCACACCCGCGGATCCTGAACAAGGCGAAGGACAGAGTCAATTTCACGCTCCTCCTTGGGCGAGCACGGACTCCTTCTTCTACTACTGAGGTACTCCGACCTTTCCTTTGTACATACCATTTCATTCCTGCATTGTTCCTGTTGTGATTCTTAAATCCTCCTGCAAATTTTTCTTACACAGGAGACTGTGTAATTTAAGTTTGGGGGAGGGTTTGAGATGATGTATCTGATGTTGTGTTCTGTGATTCTTATTTTAATCTTTGCATCATATCATGTTTGAGTTTGCATCCATCTATTGTAAAAAAAAAAAAAAAAAAATCGAAAATTTCCACAAAAACACAGTGTTCATGTAGCTTGCACTTGCATATTAGGATTGAGTCTAGTGTCATTCGTATAGGGTTGTTGCACTTAGCATAGGGGTTGATGATGATTGTAACCTTGGTAGCATGCTGGATTCAATAGGATAGGATCAAGGCCCTTGTTATTAGTTCTTTGATGCATGTTGATTGAACTTGAAAATGTAAGATTGAAGCATGTTTTGAATTGACGTTATTCCCTATCTATCTGAACCTAATCCTGACTTGCAATTATCTTGTTATGCATTGAAGTTGAACTCATGGATACCATATACATACTTGGATTGTCTTTCACATTTTTACCACCCTTGTCAATCCAAGTAGCTGATTCCCATCTTTGGAACAGTTTCCGCACCCTTAACCAACCGTTCTTTCAAGCCAATGGTATTCTTGAGTGTCAGGCCTTTTCCGAGTTGAGCTTGTTAGAAAGTGTTAGGTTCTAACCGACAAGAGTAGGATCCTGTGTAGTTCTAGTTCGCGTTATCCGGACTAGTAGGACTAGGTGAGAACTCGATTATGGGTATTGGGTATGGATTTGTGCAGAAGAGTGAAGTGCAAAAAGAAAGTAAAGGGTAGAAAGTCTTTAGGAGGGGGATGTGTTTTCAAGGTTTACAAGTCTAGTAAAGGATTTGGGTTGAGCAAAATAATGAGTTATTGGTTCTGTGCATAAAACGAAAAGATTAGACAAAGAAAAGAAAGTAAAATGTTTAAGATGTCTAGATTCCTTAGAAGAAAAGGAAAAGAACCTTACTGATAATAAAGATTTCCCAATCCGCTAGAATGATAAGAAGTGAACTCCTCCTAAGACCAAGTATAAAGAGTGAAAGAATGGGTTTGAGATGATGTTTCCGATGAAGGGTAGAGATAGGACCAACTTCGGTTTGGAATGTTCTTTGGGTAGACAGGACGCTGCTCTTGTATGTATCAGTTGGTTTCAACCTTTAGCCTTCTCTTAAGCTCAACTCATTTTCGTGAGAGAACCTTGTCTTGTATTGATGAAACCACGCGAGAAGGAGACAATCTAAGTCTCTAACCTTTCACCCTAGCCAAATGAGTTCAACGACATTGCTTAGCTTGATTCACGGTTCTCTGTTAATGAATGTTAAAGGGAATGATTGATAGGATTGCGTGTGTAGAAAAAAATATAGAGTTCCTTCACCATGCATCATAGAACTAAGAACAAGGACCTTGATTCTAACTATTTTATTTAGCATGTTTTAGGTTCTGAGACCCCATCTTCACACCTCTTCTCCATACTCTATTCTTGATTGTTTGCTTGAGGGCAAGCAAAGAGTAAGTTTGGGGAGTTGATATGTCTATATTTTGTCTCTCCTTAGCCTATTTTTATCATGCATTTAGCTAGGATAACTCATTGGTTTGCATCGTTTTCTAGTTCTTTCTATACACTTTGCACGTCTAGATATTTCTTGCATCATCCTTGCATACATTGTGCATTTTGGAGTATTTCAGGTATTTAGGAGACGTTGGAAGCCATTCTCGTCCGAGCCATTGTCACCATCTCCATTTCGTCCGAGCCATTGTCACCATCTCTGTCTCGTCCGAGCCATTGTCACCATCTCCATTTCGTCCGAGCCATTGTCACCATCTCCGTTTCGTCCGAGCCATTGTCACCATCTCCGTTTCGTCCGAGCCATTGTCACCATCTCCGTTCGTCCGAGCCATTGTCACCATCTCGTTCGTCCGAGCCATCCGTCGAACCATCCCACTCGAGGATTTAGCTTTCGACGTCTTCATCAAAGTTGTAGGGAATTGAGTTATCTTTCCAACGCCGTTTATTTCAAGTCAATCGGAGGTGTGGTTCAAGAGTTATCATCGTTTTAGTGGATGCGTATACACCACGCTCGAGCCATGCTTCCCCGCCACGCACTCCAGCTTGTTTGATCGAGCCATGCTCCCCAGCATCCGTCCGAGCCATGCTCCTCAGCCTTCCGTCCGAGCCATGATGACATTGCATTCCATTCGACGCACACGGACTCGATCGCACATGTCGGGAAGAAAGACGTTTGGTTTCACACGCTTCAAGAGATTTCTAAACCGACGCTTTACCTTGTCGTTTTAAGTTTTAGGGCTTTCCATGTTAGACTACTATATATACATTTTGTTAAGTCTTTGCAGAGACATCTTATCTTTTAATCTTGTATTGTTTTCCTTCCGAGAAGGTTTTTAACCTAGCCACAAAATACGTTCTGAGACTTGTATTCCGATATCGTTGAGATTTATTGAGATTTTGCATTTGATTCCTACTACAAAGTTGTTCATCTTATTTTTATCTATCTTATTATGCTTGATTCAATGATTTTTCGTGTTTGCATCCTTGACTATGATTTTCGGATCTGAGTAGTGTGTAGGTTCTTGAGGATGGGATATATTAGGTGGAGGATCTTAGGATGTAGAGTGTTTAAGCTTTGATTGTATGATTCCCTTCTGGACTAGAGTTAGAATTACTAGTTTCTCTCTGATCAATTGGAACTAGGTTCGAGACATTTCCGCACCCAAAAGGTGTTTGATGAAATGTCTGACCAACTAGTGCCAGAGACTTACGTTCCTAGCCTAAGAGATTAGTTGTCTAGGATGTTTGTTGACGTGAATGAACTTGTTTGTCATGCCTGCTCGACCACGTTTCTCTAGCGAGAGCTAGGTATGGAAGTGGTTGAGTCTGAGTAGCTTTTGCCAAGAGATTGGATTAGCTAAGTTGTGATGTTCATTGTTTAGGGATAGTTTGCTTGAGGTATGTTAAACACTCTGTAGACTAGAATACTCCACCGACATCAATTACCCCATCCTTAGGACTTCTTTCTTTCTGATTTTTATTACATTCCTGGAACTATTTCGTTTGTTCATGCTTAGAATCGTTTTCGGTTTGACTTATTCTTATTCGGTACTTGTCATACATTTTCGTTTATGATTCTGTGATTCGTTTCCATTTTGTATTTTGACCATTCTAGGATTGTTAGAAAACACTCTTTTTGAATTGGCTTAACTTGTGATTGCTTGATTGCATCTTGATTGCTAGCAACGTCCCATTTGGATTGACACCTTAAGTATTACAACGCATAAGGTTAATTGAACCTACTAGGAGACACAAAAATCCTAGTAGTTGGTTCAGGGAGAGTTCATTTCGTATGGACTGATCCCTTAGATACCAGCTCAATCCCTCAAGAATGCCTTCTCGCAGGGTGGTCTGCCAGACTTTCTCTGTGGCATTCTGGCCTCTAATGATAGTCGGACAAATTCACATGGCGATGGATGTGCCTTCACTGCATTTTGATACAGGATGTTGCGTTATTAGGAGCATTTACCTTTAGGTGTAAGGTCCAAAAAAAGGACTCTCTGGTTGGCATTTTACGAAGAATAGGAGGTATACAGTAAGTCTGGTTATAACGGCATTTATGACGATCTCTGGCCTTTTAAGGCGCTTGGGGACGGCCGGAGATTACCTCTCCCTAAAGTGTTTGGAAGGTTAGATGCCCGCCAAAACTCCACCACGTTATGTGGCAAGTGTTGTCTCCGGGTGTATTCCTCTGTTTCAAGAACTTACCGGAGGTGGTATCGCGTGCGATTTGGGCTGTTCACGTTGTGGTGCGGAGGAGGAAACCGTTAATCATGTTCTGTTTCTTTGTCCACCAGCACGTCAGGTGTGGGTCCTATCTCAGATGTAGGATCACACTGCTGTGGAGTCTCGTTTACGCTAATATGGATTTCTTGACCCCAAAAGCCCTGGATCCCATGTGTCCCTTCCCTGATTTTGTGGTATTTATGGAAAGCGCGTAATGCAAAGGTTTTTGAAAATATTACGGACAAAGCCGAAGGAGGTGATTCGGTAGCTAACGTGAGGCTTATCACGAAGGAAGCTCGGGAGGAGGGTGACGATACGGATTCACCACCTACCTGGTTGTTGAGTCTGGGTTTGAGGCCACCCTTTTCTCTTCCAATGGTTTTTACAGGCTTTCGTTGTTTCGTTGATGGCTCTTGGAAGTCAGGCGACCGTTTCGCAGGAGCTGGCTGGTTTTGTACCAAGCCGCAGGACCCGACGCCAAGCATGGGAGCTACTAACTTTCGAAGGAGTCTTTCCCCCCTACACGCTGAAGTCGAGGCTTTCATTTGGGCAATGCGCTGCATAATCGGACATGATTACCATGAAGTGGCGTTTTACTCAGACTGCGCTGATTTGGTGAAGATGGTGTCTTCGCCACAAGACTGGCCGGCGTTCTCCACATATCTCGAGGACATCATGATGGACAGGGAGGAGTTTTCTTCTTTTTCCTTATCTCTTATTCCTAGGACTGCAAATGTAAAAGCGGATCTCCTAGCGCGCTGTGCGCGCACATCTCCGCATAATGTTTTGTATGTAAACAATTTCCCTCCGCATTGGCTCATCTGAGCGAATTTTTTGTTGACAAAAAAAAAAAAAAAAAAAAAAAAAAAAAAATCAGAAATTATGTCCTAACATTTTTGGACAATTAAAAATTCCCAAAATACCAAAAGTTTCCCAAGGAAAAGGAGAATAAAATAGTGTTCCTTTGATAATTTATCCAGTATCCATGTTCTAAAGTCGAATCACAATTCACAAAGGCATTAGTACATGATGCTGTATCAATGACCAATCAGTCATGCCTGTTCTTCTCGTGGCTGTATCTGCTCCGCCGCATGACACCGAGTGTGCTCCGCCGTGGGAGATAAGTGACGAAGAAAATTCAGAAGATGCTCATTTGCTGTATTTCAGATCTGATTCCAGAGCCTCTTCAACTCTACACCGTAAACCCATTGATTTATTACTAATCAGGTTCAAGTCTAATACAAAAATCTATTAATCGTAAATTGAAAAAAACTAATAAGCTTGTAGTTAAACGTGACAAATTTTTCTAAACTAGTTGTGTTTGAATACATGAATTAAAAGTTTTGAACCGGTTGTAGTGAAAAATGAATCCAAATTTCTAATTTTCTTTAATTGTATATAGTTTATTGAAGCAATTAAGTTCTTGTAATTCTATTATTCTGATGAAGATTTCAAAATGTTAATCAGATAAAATAAATAGAACGATGATGAAGATAACCAAAACTGGTTGATGTGATGCATTATTAATTTATTTTGTCATTGTATTATTTTGGTAGGGCAAGACTCTGCAACTCACTTTTTTATTTATATTTCTTTATTTACTTCGTTTGTTTCCACTTTTTTTTTCTTTGTTTATATATTTGCCACCAATACTTAGTTTGAACAATTCCACAATGCAAACAAAATTTCGTAGGCAAATAAGAGTAATGTTACAATCACCTGAATAAATCTAATGTTGAAGAAGACTTAGCCATTTTAGTTGACCAATACTTTGTTTAGGTCAATCTTTGCCCATCAAGAACAAATTACAATGATGAATATTGTATAGTCTCCTCTTAATCAGAAAAGCACACATCCCCCAAAAAAAAAATGAAGTTTCTTCATGGCTTTTTGCCCTTCTTGATCTTAGCTTTTGACATTTTTGAATTGGTTCAAGCTCAAGATCAATCAGGTTCTTTACTCTGCTCCTTTTTTTTTTATTTTTTTTTATTTTAATTCTCCTCTGTTTTCATGAAAGCTTGATTACTTAGCAGATTAAGAAACACTCTTTTAAGTTTGTAATTCTTTGATCATGAACAGGATTCATCAGCTTAGATTGTGGTTTGGTACCTAAGGACAGAACGTATGTGGAGAAGTCGACGAATATAACCTACAGATCAGACACAGATTACATCGAGAGTGGATCGCCCGGGAAGATCAACGAGATGTACAGGGCACAGTTTCAGCAACAGACTTGGTCCTTGAGAAGCTTCCCTGAGGGTCAAAGAAACTGTTACAACTTCACCCTCACCGTAAAACGCAAGTATCTGATCAGAGCAACCTTTATCTATGGGAATTACGACGGTTTGAATCGACTCCCGAGCTTTGATCTCCACATTGGTCCTAACAAATGGACTTCGGTTTCAACCATAGGAGTGACAAATGGTTCAATCCACGAGTTGATCCATGTCTTAACACAAGACCGTCTTCAAGTTTGTCTTGTTAAGACAGGTGAAACAACACCGTTTATTTCGTCCTTGGAACTTCGTCCTTTGAGTAATAACACATACGTCACACAAAGTGGATCGCTAATTGCGTTCGCAAGAGTTTTCTTTTCACCCACTCCATCGTTCGTCAGGTAAGGTTTTTGTAAATTTCTTGTGTTGCTCTTTGGTGATAGGTTAACAAAAAGGACTAATTAAGGAGCCTCCTTCTTAGGTATGATGAGGACGTCCATGACCGAACTTGGACTCCATTCTTAGGTAACAAAACTTCCGTGATAAGCACGGATGCTTCGGTTGATACAAGTAACTTCTACAATGTGCCTCAACCTGTGGCGAAAACTGCTGCTGTCCCTGCAAATGATACTCAGCCTCTGACCATAGATTGGACTCTCGACGACATCACTGCACAGTCCTATATATACATGCATTTCGCTGAAATCGAGAATCTTGAAGCTAATGTGACTAGAGAATTCAACATTACTTTTAATGGTGGCCGAAACTGGTACTCCTATTTTAGGCCTCCAAAGTTCAGTATAACAACTATATTCAATCCAGGAGCTGTGAGTTCTCCTAATGGGAAGTTCAATTTCACTTTCGCGATGACCGGTAACTCTAGTCTTCCTCCACTTATTAACGGTCTCGAGATTTATAAAGTCCTTAACATTGAACAGCAAGAGACAGACCAAGATGAAGGTAAGTTCTTGGAACCCATTCTTCTACCAAGATATTTCTGTCTTTTTAGTTTTTTAACATTGTCTGATTGATCAGTTTCTGCTATGATGGACATCAAGACAACATATGGATTGATGAACAAAAGATCTAGTTGGCAAGGAGATCCATGTGCTCCTAAGTTATATCGATGGGAAGGTTTAAACTGCAATTATCCTGTCTCTGAGCCACCGCGGATCATATCCTTGTATGTTTTACTCGTTCATCTCAATTCTTTAGTCTCAGGCTTATCACAAGTTCTAACTTTTGGATACTCTATTAGGAACTTGAGTGGAAACAATTTGACTGGTACAATAACATTTGATATATCCAAGCTAACACAGTTGACACTACTGTAAGCATCCAAACTTAAAAGTATATTGACTCTGCGTAAAAAAAAAATTGAATTTTCTGTTCAATGCGCAGAGATTTATCAAACAATGATTTATCAGGAGAGATTCCAGAGTTTTTTGCTGATATGAAGCTGACACTCATGTGAGCTTCTTATTGACTATGCCTAGTTCTGTCTTGCTCTGCTCTTTGTGTGCTGTTCTGAAAGATTCAGTCGTTTCATTTGCAGAAACTTAAGCGGAAACTCGAAACTTAATCGCTCAGTTCCAGAGCCTCTTCAACGAAAGATAGATGATAAATCTTTAATACTAATGTAACGTTTTCATACTTTAATGGATTCAATCTCAACCTTTTCGACGTCACAAAAAGTAGTTTAGACTCCGGTGTAACATTGTCTACATATAGTGTCTAACTAACCTTCTTTTTTTTCATTTCACATCACCTTTAATGATTGCAGTAGGGATGGAACCGGAAAAAACAGTAAAAATGTGGTTGCTATCGCAGCATCAGTGGCTAGTGTGTTTGCTCTGCTACTTATCTTGGCTATTGTTTTTGTCGTCATAAGGAAAAAACGGAAAACAAATGAAGGTATGACTGGTTTTTTGAAGACTAATGAAAATGAAACTTTGTTAGATTTTTCCTCACTTGGTTTGACATTTACAGCTTCAATACCCGTATCAGTCACTACTGGTACGGTTAAAAGTGAGACAAGATCATCCGGTTCATCAATCATAACAAAGGAACGCAAGTTCACTTACTCCGAGGTACTAAAGATGACTAAAAACTTTGAGAGAGTTCTTGGTAAAGGAGGGTTTGGAACAGTCTATTATGGAAACTTGGATGATACTCAAGTTGCTGTGAAAATGCTCTCTCATTCATCAGCTCAAGGATACAAGGAGTTCAAAGCAGAGGTACTTTAGCAAGAAATGGATCAGTTAGTCCAATTGTTTTTTAAGGACACTAAGTTTCTCATTCATGAAAGGGTCATTATATTATCTTCATCAGGTCGAGCTTCTTTTAAGAGTTCATCACAGACATTTGGTGGGACTTGTGGGTTACTGTGATGACGGTGATAACTTGGCTTTGATCTATGAATATATGGCAAATGGAGACCTGAGGGAAAATATGTCAGGTAAATACTATAACTTAAAAGACTCTTATTTAGTGAAATCCATCTCCTTCCACATTCTTAAACATTTAAAGCTCCGTACAGGAAAACTTAGTGTCAATGTTCTAAGCTGGGAAACAAGAATGCAAATAGCTGTAGAGGCAGCACAAGGTGAACACAATTCTGACTTATTTTCTTTTCATGACACAACTTATCTTCTTGCCTGCTAGTCTTAAAAGCAAGATTGACATACATTAACAACAACCATTTGTAACAGGGTTGGAGTATCTTCACAATGGATGTAGACCTCCTATGGTTCATAGAGATGTGAAACCAACTAACATCTTATTGAATGAACGGTCTCAAGCAAAACTAGCCGATTTTGGACTCTCGAGATCTTTTCCGGTTGATGGTGAATCTCATGTTATGACCATCGTTGCAGGAACACCTGGTTACCTTGACCCTGAGTGAGTGAACCAATCATTTTCATTATACTAAAGTTAGTAATGAAGAATTGTGAATTGTAATATCTATCTCTCTCTCTCTCTCTCTCTCTCTCTCTCTCTCTCTCTCTCTCTCTCTCTTGTATGATTTTTCAGGTATTATAGAACAAACTGGTTGAGCGAGAAGAGTGACGTATACAGTTTTGGTGTAGTGCTATTAGAATTAGTCACAAACCAGCCTGTGACAGATAAAACCAGAGAGAGACCTCACATTACAGAATGGGTTGGATCCATGCTCACCAATGGGGACATCAGGAGTATTGTCGACCCAAAACTGATGGATGACTATGACACAAACGGTGTTTGGAAGGTCGTAGAGTTGGCTCTAGCATGTGTAAACCCGTCTTCAAGCCGTAGACCGACGATGCCACACGTTGTGATGGAGCTAAACGAATGTCTGGCTTTCGAAATAGAAAGGAAACAGGGTAGTCAAGAGACATACACAAAGGATTCTGTTGAGTTTAGTCCATCTTCTGTTTCTGATTTTGCTCCTAGAGCGAGGTAAATTCAAAGTCCTTTGATGTTGTATATGTTTATAATAATCGATTCTTCATATTAATATGGTTAAAGATATATAGCTCTGTATATAAGGGCAGTGGTTATTCTTGTTCCTCATGTGTGTAAATTGTTTTAGATCACAAACGACCAAAAAAACAAAATTGTTTTAGATCACAATAATTTAATATGAAGAATTTATTCTACGAAAAAACTCATCGGTACAATAGATGCCTTCTATATTTGAAATTAAGGTACTGAGAAACATTTGAATAGAAAAAAAAACAGAGCAAAAACAGAGCATTAGATCACCTAGTTGCAAACCATTCACCTTGGGTCCCTTCGGCAACATCCCACACAAATAAGATTAGCACGGCTGAAAAACCAACCAATCGACAAACGATCCAAAATATTATATATATATGAAAAAGTAGGAGAAACAAAAAAGTGAAACAGAAACATTACGAGAACATTTCTAAAGTTTTGGCATTCAATATATAAACTTTAAATTTTAAATTTTAAATTTTAGATAATTTAAAATCAAGAGAAATAAGATGCGATACATATATATAATCAAAGTCAGCTCTTTCTAATTGTAGGCTACAACAGGTCCCATATTACAAATTACAATTGACTGATTCATTAGACAACCATTCAAATTTTGTTAAAAAATTCCATGTGGATTATATTTACGCAAATTGAAGGTTCGTTACCAAAAAGAAAAGTAAAAAACTTTGCAAACTGCAAGTGACATGCTATACTCATTCTCCGTTTAGTTCTTTCTATTTCTGTAGGGTTTATTTTTTAGTATATTTGATTTCACATTTTATTTTATTTTATTCGATCTTAGTTATACAATTTGAACCTTCCCACGCCTGAAACCAGAAAGAATGTCGTAGGCAAGTAAGGGTATTTTTAAAACCACCAACTAACTATTCTAATGCTGAAGACTTGGCACAAAGTTTACATAACCCATCAGACCCAAATATATTGACCAATTTATGTTATATCTCAGTTTTTGCTCATCAACAGCAACAGAAAATGAATAATAACATCATATGATTCGGATCCAAGAGAATGAAGTCTCTTCCTTGGTTTTTGTCCCTTTTGATCATAGCTTTTACCGGTTTGAGATCAGTCAAAGCTCAAAATCAAGCAGGTTCTTGATAACATGATGATGTTCTTTTTTTTTTTTTTTTCTTGTTGCAAACAAAAAAAAAAGTAGATGAACTTTTAACAACTCTTTTAAAATTTGTTTTTATATTTTCTGGTATTGATCATGAACAGGATTCATCAGCTTGGATTGTGGGTTGGTGCCTAAGGAAACTACTTATGTAGAGAAGTCCACGAATATAACATACAAATCAGACGCGGACTACATAGACAGTGGATTGGTTGGAAAGATCAATGATGCATACAAGACTCTCTTTCAGCAACAAGTTTGGGCCTTGAGAAGCTTCCCTCTAGGTCAAAGAAACTGTTACAACGTCAACCTCACGGCAAGTCGCAAATATTTGATCAGAGGAACCTTTGTCTATGGGAATTACGACGGTCTGAATCAACTCCCAAGTTTTGATCTTCATATCGGTCCTAATAAATGGACTTCTGTTAAAATACGAGGAGTTACAAATACTTCTATGCATGAGATAATCCATGTCGTGCCACAAAATAGTCTTCAAGTTTGTCTTGTTAAAACTGGACCGACGACACCATTCATTTCGTCGCTGGAGTTTCGTCCATTGAACAATGAAACTTATGCCACGCAAAGCGGATCATTGAAGTTGTTCGCCAGAGTATACTTTCCATCCACTTCATCATCTTTCATCAGGTAATCATATATTTAGGCAAACAACAAAGTTGTTCTTTGTTTTTTTCTTTTTTTCTTTTTGAGTTGACTAAAAAGGACCATCTCTTCAGGTATGATGAGGACATACATGACCGGGTATGGGATTTATACACAGATAACGAAACCGTCTCGATAAGTACAGACCTACCGGTCGATACAAATAACATTTATGATGTGCCTCAATCCGTGATGAAGACTGCTGCTGTCCCTAAAAATGCTAGTCAACCATGGCACTTATGGTGGGAGCTTGATGACATCACTGCACAGTCATATATATACATGCATTTCGCTGAAATTCAGAATCTAAAAGCCAGTGACATTAGAGAATTCAACATTACTTTCAATGAAGGCATACGTTGGTACAGCTACTTGAGGCCTTCCAAACTCAGCATTTCGATATTCTCCAATCCAAAGGCTATGACTTCTTCAAATGGGTTATTTAATTTCACATTCGCAATGACGGGTAACTCAACTCTTCCTCCTCTTCTCAATGCCCTCGAGATTTATACTGTTGTAGAAATTCTACAGCTAGAGACAAACAAAGATGAAGGTAAGTTTAACGTGTTCTTATATATGTCATTCTTGTCTTTTAAAACTTTTATTTGGTTTCTGAGATTAGTTTTGAATGTGATGATCAGTTACTGCTATGATGAACATCAAGGAAACATATGGTTTGAGCAAAAAGATAAGCTGGCAAGGAGATCCATGTGCTCCTCAGATTTATCTGTGGGAAGGTGTAAACTGCAGTTATCCGGACTCCGAGGCATCACGGATCATATCCTTGTATGTTCTGTATTAATTCTTCATCACAAGGTTCTCTAGTTTTGGTTCTTTCACATATTCTAACCATTATGGAAATACTTTTCTTTTTTTCTTTTGTTTCACAAACATTAGGAACTTGAATGCGAGCGAGTTGACGGGTTCTATAACGTCAGACATATCCAAGCTGACACAGTTGACAGTACTGTAAGCTTTGCTATAACATCAATAAAAGTTAGTATGCTCTATTGCTATAGGAGTATGTACTAAACTCTGCAAAAAACTTTGCTTTTCTCTGTTTAATGGACAGAGATTTATCAAATAACGATTTATCAGGAGAGATTCCAGCATTTTTTGCTGATATGAAGTTGTTGAAACTCATGTGAGCTTTTTCTTTCACAACCCTCTAGCTTCTGTTTTTGTTCTGCTTTAAAAGAATCAGTCTTTTCATTCACAGAAACTTAAGCGGGAACCCGAGGCTTAATCTCACAGCAGTTCCAGACTCTCTTCAAGAAAGGGTAAACAGTAACTCATTAACACTAATGTAAGATGATCATACACCCTTCAACATTCCTTAATTATATGAAGTGTGCACACTAAATTTATCTAATCTCTTACTTTCTTTCTTCCGGTTTCCCATAACATCTACTGACCACAGTTTGGGTGAAAACCAGAATCTGAATCCCAAAAAAGAGACTAAAAAGGTTCCAGTGGTTGCTATCGCATCGTCCGTAGCTGGCGTGTTCGCTCTTCTAGTTATTTTTGCTATATATTTATTCATTAAAAGGAAAGGTGCAAATCTAACTAAAGGTATATATGAATCACCACCAAGGCACCAACTCTCTTGAGATTGATGAAATATGAAAACTTTTCTGGTTTTTTTTCTCTAGTATATTCATTTCAAATACTTTGGTATGTTTTACAGCTCCTGGACCTCCATCAGTCGCTTCTGGTATAGTTAAAAGTGAGACAAGATCATCCAATCCATCAATCATGACAAAGGAACGCAAGATCACGTATCCGGAGGTACTGAAGATGACTAATAACTTCGAGAGAGTTCTTGGCAAAGGAGGATTTGGAACAGTGTATCATGGAAACTTGGATGATGCTCAAGTAGCTGTGAAAATGCTCTCTCATTCATCAGCTCAAGGTTATAAAGAGTTCAAAGCAGAGGTACTTTAACAAGAAAAGAAATGAATCGGTCAGTCCAGTTTCATGATGTGTTCCTTATGGTGAATTTGTTATTTTTCTTAGGTTGAACTTCTTTTAAGAGTTCACCACAGACATTTGGTGGGACTTGTGGGGTACTGTGATGATGGAGATAACTTGGCTTTGATTTACGAATACATGGCAAATGGAGACTTGAGGGAGAATATGTCAGGTAAAACACTTAGAGTAAAAGACTAGATATGATTTAGTCCAGTCCATCTTAAAACATTTTAAACTCCATCGGTATAGGAAAACGTGGTGGCAATGTCCTTACCTGGGAAAACAGGATGCAAATAGCTATGGAGGCTGCACAAGGTGAACACAAATAATTACTTATTTTCTTACCTCTGTCTGATTCATGACAAGAAAATATTGTTTCTTGATATTCTGTGTATGATGTCTCTAAACGCAAAATTAACAACAAAAAAAAAAAAAATCATTTGTAACAGGACTGGAGTATCTACACAATGGATGTAGGCCTCCTATGGTCCATAGAGATGTTAAAACTACTAATATCTTATTGAATGAACGGTGTGGAGTGATATGCTCAAATTTACCCAAGAGCTACTCTCTCAAATTAAGAGATCACTGCAGTACTTAGGGATCGAATCCACAGAGACTCAAAATCAAACACAATAGATTATAGAGTTTTATAGATTATGCTAAATAAGACCAATTGAATTAAAAATAAACGAAAACAAATATTTAAATTAAAGTGTTGTAAATTCAGGAAATCAAAAGAGTCAAGCCTAGGGAATTTCTCAGGAAATTATGGAATATCAAATCAGATAAATTAATTAAGGTTCAAGCATTAAAGATCAGATCTAGAACTCTAAACTTTTGGTAAATTAAATCAGTTCTCACTGCAAATAATATCTAGATTTAAAACCAGAAAATCCAAATCTCTTTGTAAGAATCCTAAGTTGAAAATCAGCTTTAAGAACAGGTTTAGATAAGTTCACAGAATCATAAATTCAAATCTCTTTGTAAGAAACAATTCTGTTCATCAATGGTTTAATCAGGGAAAACAAACATATTCTCATATTAGTTAATTTCCCTAAGATAATAGTTCTAGGTGATCAATCAAGAACTATTATGAAGAACAACCAAGGATAAAGATCATAAAAGATTAAGAACCCTAAAAATTTCAGATCTAATAAATCATAAAGACCCTGTGAAAAACCCTAAACCTAACAAGCAAATTACTCAGACATGTTAAATAAAGCACAAATCATAATTCTGAATAACATGAATAGATATCAAATGTAAAAGAGGGAGTTCAAGAATCTTCTCTCTACAAAGAATTCAGATCTATCTCTCCCAAAAGCTCTCAATGGTCTTTCTCTCAAAAACTGCTCAATGATCACTCTCCCTAATCTAAAACCCAAAAATAATATATATACACCCTAAAATACGTTCAGGGGCTTATGTTGCAATTACAGAAGACTTCGGGCAAAATTGTAAAACTTCCAATTTCTTGTTCTCTCGGGTGGACATGAGTGTCGATCGATGCCCTCTACTGTGGTGTCGATCGATGCTGGCCTCTGGTCAGACTCCACACTTGATTTCCTTCGGTAAAATGCTCCAAAATGTTCCATATTGCTCCATCCGTGCCAACTTCCTAAATAACCTGTAAAAACTCAAAAACAACCTAGAAACAAATCAAAAGACTCAAAAAGCACACTTATATCATGGCTAAAAACCGTAAAAACCATGATATATCAACTCCCCCAGACTTAGCCTTTGCTTGCCCTCAAGCAAAACAGAAACTTAGAACTGTGGAAGAGGTTTTGAAAACATAGAATTCACTCAACTGCTGGTAACTGAACATTGCACTCTTCCTCACCTTGATCCTCAAGAACTTACTTCATATACTTTGTCAATTGAAAAGCATCAACATTCCTTACTCAAACCCCACAATCCTTTGGAATCTCTAGTCTCACCATTGCCATCTCATTTTATAAATTAAAGCAAGTACAGGTGAGTTCTTACCTTGTGGTATTCAAACAGTGGCATATGGATTCTCTTCAGGCCAAGACATACTTCTTACATCTCCTTTCCTCATCTTTTACACTTCCTTATTATATTTTTTTAAACTTTAGCAAAGGTGTAAGCGAATACCGGGGTCATCGGTAATTTACCTACCCCTCGCTTCCAAGCTTTGTGTGATCATTTGACTCAAGAGTAGAAAAATGAGGTCACTGGTAATTTACCTACCTCTCTAAACTGATCAAAATCATCTCATCTTTTATTTCTATCTTTCTTTCTTTTCCTTTTTTTTTTTCAATAAAGGGAAGAGAGAGGGGAGACATACTTTGAAAATTTGCACTGTCTTGTATGGCCTGAAAAAGAATTCTAGTCCACTGATTTCCTACCCCAAAGTAAGCGATTAAGTCAGGTTAAAAATCTTGATAGAAGTCGAGACATCATTGGTTGAACTAGATATCCTTTGAATAAGGGCTTTCAGGATTGTTGATACAGCTCATAGTCTTTTCACACTTCAGTTCTGAGGTCAAGCTTAGTCAAAATCCATTAGAGTGTTAGCCAAAGAACAAGAACCATTAGCTAGAGATCATAATTCAACAGTAAGTTTTGAAAAATTTGACTCAATAAAAACAAAAATACGGTTTTGACACAAGACACAAAAACCAAGTTAGTAATTAGTAGTAACCTCCCCCAGACTTAAACAACACTGTCCTCAGTGTGATCAAGCAAGGGAAAAGTTAGTAAACAAAAATGGTGTCAGAAAAAAAATGAATGGAAAAAATGAACAGTTGTTCGGATTACCCAAACGGCGTCGACCGATGCCATGAAAGGCGGCGTCGATCGACGCCTTCGGCGAATGATGAAATGTGGCAGAGAACTTGTGAGTTGCAGTTAGTTGTGTGTGTAAGATCAATCCGCAGATGTTAATTCTGTTAAGAAGCACTTAAACACAAACACGGGTTAAAAGCAACATGATAGATAGTTCAGAAATCCAAACAGCTTTCAAACACAAACTGACTCAAAAAAAAAAGAAAAATGACTCAATCAGAAAAAGGAAAAAGATAAAGAGAATCCTGATCAGAAACTAGAATGTAGCAGAAACATCATCATCACCAGTATCCTCAGCAGAAGCAGGATCAGCAGACGGTGAAGATGGCGAAGGGGACCGGCGCCTAGTACGCCTGGTAGGACGAATGCAGCCGCACTGAGAAAGTCTAGCCATGCCATTCCAGATGGCACGCAAAGCTGAAACCACATAAGTCTGATGAGCTCCCTGGTCCATAATAGCGGGATCCTGCGGTGGCTCTGGAAACTCAAATGCTGCAGTCCCAGAAGAAGAACCAGTCTCAAAACCCCAGCAGGGTTAGCAGCAGCAGAAGTAGTCCGCGAAGTGCGATGGCGACGGGAAGGAGCATAAGCAGCATAGTCAGCTGGTGAAGGGCGAAAACGCAACTGCTCAGGATCAGTACCAATAGTGGTAAGATCAGGTCGCGGAAGGCGAACAAAGTGCTCTCCGGTCTCATCAGTAAACCGCCATAATAAACCTGGTTTCAACCAGTGTGCACTCCTCAAGTACTGCTCATCCATAAGCTGTCTCCTAGTGACAACACTATAACCAGTCAGAGGAATCTTCATGAACTGAAGAATAGCAGTAATAAGGCTCCCCACAGCCTCCCTCTTGGCTCCAGTACCCAGAAATGGCTTGGTCTGCAGGGCAACCAAGTGGTGTGCGAAAATAGCCCCAAGGTTGAGGCTCAGAGGGTCGCGACTGTCAGCAGGAACCAAAGAAGGGGTCATGGTGTAAACTCCCTTGTACAGAAGATAAAGCTCTGCTGCTCTCATCTTGTTAGGTTCCATCTTACACTGCAAAGTAGTAGCAACAGCTCTAAGAACATACCGGAGTACAGGATGGCGGACCTCTGATTGAAGCATCCTCTTGGAGTTATACTCACCAAGTCCTATGTAGGACCACAAAGGAGAGAGATCCTCATAATGCTTGGGCAAGGCAACGTCTTGATAAAAACGAATCCAACGAAACACATCACACAAATGAGCAAAATCGATATCATAATGTAGTCCGTTGATGAAGAAATGCAATTCACCCCCAAACGCATCCGGTGCCTGCTCATTTCTGTAAGTAATCCTAACTGATGCCATGAACTGTCGCACTAAATCCGGATACAAATCATACTGCCTAGTACATACCGTGCCTAAATTCATCCTATCAAGCAAATCCAAAACCTCATCATGAATCTGCATCTTACGAAGAATGACAGGATCAACAAACCTTGTAGGCTCAATCTCAACTCCCAACCATGCATTGTAAAGCATAGTTTCATAATCTCCCCAAACACCCACTGGTCTATTGATGAATTCAGGCTTGCTAAGCTCAGGAAGCTTGTGTATAGGCCATTCTCTCTCTGTTGGAATTGGTGCACCTTCTTCCTTTGGCCATGGGAATCTTGATGGAGTGGTAGAAGGAAGAGAGAGGGTTGGTGGAGTGGGGGAAGTTGTGGCCGGACGACGTGGAGGCTGGGGAAGATCCGCCGGAGGTCTCGGCGGTGGCCGGCGGCCGGACTGACTGGGCGGGCGGATGAAGAAGCTTCACCATCGTTCCTTCTACTCCGTTTGTTGGATGCCATCACTTTAAAACACAAAATTGACACTGATTCCAGGTAGAGGAGAGAAAATCGAGTGGATTGGAGCTTGGAATCACCCAAAACCGAGCTATATCGAGAGAGTTATGAGGGAATTAGGGTTTGAGTTCGGAATTGGGGGTGAAAGGAGGAAGAAGATGAAGTCGCGATTTTGAGCTTTCTGTTTCTGGTTTTAGTGGTATCGATCGATGCCATCGTGTTGGTGTCGATCGATGCTTCCTTTATCGGTCCGGCCCAGTGTCAAATTATAAGCCCAATAACATTCTTAGCCCAGCAAAATCAACCGATCCATCCGGTTTCTCGTCTCTGTTCATAATAGCGTCGATCGATGCTATATGAGGCGGCATCGATCGATGCTAGCTCTGATCATTGATAATCGAAACTTTTCCTGAAACAATGAAAACTCAAAACCAGAAATTAGTATGTTAGTATTCCTAAAACCAAAAAAATTCAAAATTAATTCCTACCAGTGGGTTGCCTCCCACTCAGCGCTTGTTTTTAGTCATTAGCTTGACTTGGCAGCGGATTAGGCAGAGGGTGCATCATCCAAACGCACAATGTGTCCGTCTGGTATTTCAGCTTTTGCCCATAGTGTTTCACCCTTTGGCCATTAACAGTAAATTTCTCTCCTTTTGAGTTCAACAGCACAATAGCTCCATATGGTCTGACTTCTTGAACAGTAAAAGGACCAGACCAGCGGGAACGCAGCTTTCCAGGAAACAGTTTCAAGCGCGAATTGTAAAGGAGTACCTGGTCATTTGGCTCAAAGTGTCTGGAGATGATCTTCTTATCATGATAAGCCTTGGTCCTTTCCTTATACAGCTTGGAATTTTCAAATGCATGAAATCTCAGCTCATCTAACTCATTCAACTGCACTAACCGTCTCTCTGAAGCTGTCTTGGCATCAAAATTCATCAACTTAACTGCCCAGGCTGCTTTGTGCTCTAACTCCACTGGGAGATGACAGGCTTTCCCATAGAGCAGATGGAAAGGAGTAGTGCCTAGTGGTGTTTTATAAGCAGTTCTATATGCCCAAAGTGCATCGTCAAGCTTCATAGCCCAATCTTTCCTTGTAACACCGACTGTTTTCTCTAGGATCTCCTTAATCTGCCTGTTGGAAACCTCTACTTGTCCACTAGTCTGGGGATGATATGGACTAGCCACTCTATGTTGAACACCATACTTCTTCAGCAGCCGCTCAAACACTTTGTTGATAAAGTGCTTACCTCCATCACTGATGACAATTCGAGGAACTCCAAACCGCGGAAAGATGATGGTCTTAAACAGCTTAAGAACCACAGAAGAATCATTAGTTGGACTTGCAATTGCTTCAACCCACTTGGAGACATAATCCACAGCTACTAAGATGTATTGATTCTTGTAAGAGGAAGGGAATGGTCCCATAAAGTCAATGCCCCAGCAATCAAAAACTTCAACCTCAAGGATAAAGTTTTGTGGCATCTCATGCCGTCTACTAATCTGACCTTTCCGCTGACAAGCATCACATCTGGAGACAAACTCATTAGTATCCTTGAACATTGTTGGCCACCAAAACCCAGCTTGTAGGACCTTAGACACTGTTTTGAAAGTAGCAAAGTGTCCAGCATAATCTGATCCATGACAGTGAAAAAGGACATCATGCACTTCTGTTTCAGCTAGACATCTCCTGTAAACACCATCACTGCAATGCTTATACAAGTAAGGTTCATCCCAATAATATCTCCTTAGCTCTCTCAAGAACTTTTTCTTATGATATCCTGTGAATTGATCAGGTTCTACCTCTGCAGCAAGGTAATTGGCAATATCAGCATACCAAGGTTGATTGGAGCTAGCCACAGCAGCTAAATCTCCATCAGACGACAAAAATCTGATTCTGGGAACAAAGGGTGTCGATCGATGCTAGTGTGGCGTCGATCGACACCACATGCGGCCGAATACAAGTCTTTGGAATCAACAGTCTGAAACCCAGTATCAACAAAATAAACATGCTCTTCAGGAAGACAATCACGAATTGGAACATCATCATCAATCCTAATCCTGGACAAATGATCAGCAACACCATTCTCTATCCCCTTCTTATCCCTCACTTCAATGTCAAACTCTTGTAGAAGAAGAATCCATCTCAAAAGTCTAGGCTTAGCATCCTTCTTCTGCATCAAGTATCTTAATGCAGCATGATCAGTATGAACAATGACTTTTGAACCAACCAGATAAGATCTAAACTTCTCAAAAGCAAACACTACAGCCAACAGCTCCTTCTCTGTTGTTGCATAATTTCTTTGTGCCTCATCCAGTGTCCTGCTTGCATAGTAGATTGCATGAAGTTTCTTATCTTTTCTTTGTCCCAGCACTGCTCCCACTGCAAAATCACTAGCATCACACATTACTTCAAAAGGAAGATCCCAATCTGGTGGCTGAACAATAGGTGCACTAACAAGCTCCTGCTTAATCCTCTCAAAGGCTATGCGACATTCATCAGTGAATTCGAACTTGACATCTTTGCACAACAAGGCAGAAAGTGGTCTTGCTATCTTGCTGAAGTCTTTGATAAAACGCCTATAGAACCCTGCATGCCCAAGAAAACTCCTTACTGTCCTCACATTCTCTGGTGGTTGAAGACTTGTCATCACCTCTATTTTAGCGCGGTCAACTTCTATTCCAGCTTCTGAAACCCTGTGGCCAAGCACTATGCCATCTCTAACCATAAAATGACATTTTTCCCAGTTAAGCACTAAATGCTTCTCTTCACACCTTGCTAGCACCTTACAGAGATTATCCAAACAGCTTTTGAATGAAGATCCATAAACTGAAAAATCATCCATGAACACCTCCATATAGTCCTCAATCATGTCAGTGAAGATTGACATCATGCATCTCTGAAATGTCGCAGGAGCATTACAGAGACCAAAAGGCATTCTGCGGTAGGCAAAGGTACCATAGGGACAAGTGAAGGTGGTCTTCTCTTGGTCATCAGGATGAATAGGAATCTGGAAAAAGCCTGAGTAACCATCCAAGAAGCAGTAGTATGGATGATTAGCTAACCTCTCCAACATCTGGTCAATGAAAGGAAGTGGGAAGTGATCTTTCCTTGTTGCAGCATTCAGCTTCCTGTAGTCTATGCACATCCGATGACCAGTAATTGTCCTTGTAGGGATCAGCTCATTCTTGTCATTCTTCACCACTGTGACACCACCCTTCTTAGGAACAACATGTACCGGACTGACCCAATTGCTATCAGATATTGGATAGATGATCCCAGCATTCAGCAGCTTCATGATCTCCTTCTTGACAACATCTTGCAGATTCGGATTCAGCCTCCTCTGATGCTCGATGGATGTCTTAGCTCCTTCCTCAAGATGAATCCGATGCATACACAAATTTGGAGAGATTCCTGCAATATCATCAAGAGAATAGCCAAGAGCTTTGCGAAACTTGCGCAGCTTGCTTAGCAGTAAAGTGAGCTCTGCATTGTTTAAGGAAGCACTAACAATAACAGGGTAAGAAGAGTTCTCACCGAGATATGCATACCTTAGACCTGCAGGAAGTGGCTTGAGATCAACCTTTGGAGCTTTCTCAGGACTCCAATCAGAAACCTTTGTAGTTTGTGAAGAAGTACTAACCAATTCCACTTGTGCAACCAGCTTCTTCACTTGTTCATTAGCATCAAGCAGTTTGACATACCCAGCAGCAATGTCATCTAAATGCTCAGCTTCTTCAGCAGAAGCAACCAGTGCTCTCTCTAAAGGATCTTCAGGATGCAGCTCCTGAAATATCTCTTCAGCCAGATTAGACAATGTGTCTACATAGAATGTCTGGCCATCAATGGTTGGCCTCTTAACCAACTTCTCCATGTCAAAGCGCATTTGTAAATCACCAATGTTGAGACCAATCTGACCCTTCTTGACATCAATTATAGCTCCAGCAGTAGCTAAGAATGATCTTCCCAGAATAAGAGGGTCCTTGGGTTCCTCCTCATATTTTAACACCACAAAATCAGTAGGTATTAGGCACTCACCAATCTTAATTGGAACATCTTCAAGAACGCCATCTGGAATACGAACGGACCGGTCAGCAAGGATGAGAGTGAGCTTAGTAGGCTGGAAGTCTGT
Source organism: Camelina laxa (assembly GCA_024034495.1). Lineage (NCBI taxonomy): Eukaryota > Viridiplantae > Streptophyta > Magnoliopsida > Brassicales > Brassicaceae > Camelina > Camelina laxa. The sequence continues at coordinate 3,234,545 of CM043884.1, forward strand.
CATTCCCAGGCTGAGTGCTACTGATCTTGGCATGAGGTTGACACTAGAACCAAGATCACACAAAGATCTAGCAAATCTATCAGTGAAGATAGTGCAATCAAGAACAAAGCTCCCTGGATCAGGAAGTTTCTCTGGGACTTTGTTCTGAATGATGGCACTGACTTGGGCTGATATCATCATCACTCCTTGCTCAGCATTAAAATCCTTGGTTACCATTCTCTTGACATACCTTCTAAGCATTGGAGAAGTCTTAACAGCATCAACCAAAGGCAACTCAAGAATAAGCTTATCCATCATGGCTTTGCACTTGGCATCATCTAGCTCTTGTTTAGACTTCCTTGGATTCTTGGGGAATGGAACCTTAGGTGTGTAAACTCTTTCTGCAACTGGAGTAGACGATTTCACAATCGTAGTTTCTGTCCGTGGTTGGCGTCGATCGATGCCACTTGGTTGGTGTCGATCGATGCTACGTTCTGGGTTTTTGTCCGTAACTTCGCATTGTCCCAGTGTCGACCGATGCCCATGTGTGTCGGTCGATACTGGCTCGGCAGAATCTTCCTCTTCATCGTCTATATTAATCAACTCTTGTGGATCATCAATTTTATTCTTCTGGGGTATAGGATGAAGTTGTTTGCCACTTCTCAAAGTTACTGCATTGCAAAAATGTTTAGGATTTGATTCAGTTTTTGAAGGGAGATAACCTTCTTGCCTTTTTGCAGAGACCCAGCAGTCTGCGCAACCTGGCTTTCCAGCTTCTTTACATGGATGTTCAAAGCTTCAAACTTCCCATTAAGATCTGTGTAGACATTATCCAACTTCCCATTAAAAGTTACTGTCATTTGCTCTTGGCCTTGCAAAAGCTGCTCAAGCATAGCTTCCATCTTACTAGTTTCAGCTGACTTAGGAGGTGGAGACTGATATGAGTTGTTGCCATAGGTCCTTGTGAATCCACTGTTTTGTTGCTGCTTCTGATATTCAGGTTTGGGTGTGAAGCCAGGAGAGGTACCCTGAAAGTTACTGCGCTGGCTGTTTCCACTGTAAGGCCTACTACCTTGCTGGTTTCCAAACCTCTGCCCCTGATTCCCATAGACATAGTTCACCTCCTCTTCCTCATGATTTCCTTGATCAGGTTCTGGCTCATATGTCTCAACTTCAGCAGCAAACTGAACAGATTTCTTACCCACAAGGAGATTATGCACAGAATCCAACTTAGCATTAACAGAAGCCAACTGGTGGGAGTCATATCCTCCTTGCACTCTCTTTCTTTCAGCATCTGCTCTCTTAGTACTATTGCTGGCAGCTAAGTTTTCAATCAACAATTCAGCATCTTCTGGCATTCTTGTCTTGAAATTTCCATGACTTGCAGCATCTAAAGCCAACTGATACTCCCAGTCACACCCTCTGAAAAAGATGCTTAGCAGTTGAACCCTTGAGAAACCATGGTGTGGACAGTCCCTTTGGTAAGCCTTGAATCTCACCCAGGCTGCTTTGAAAGCTTCATCTGGTCTCTGCTTGAAGGGGACAGCTTGATTCTCAACTCATCTGACATTGCATCATCATAGAAGTGGTTGAGGAAAGCCACCTTGACATCACGCCAGCTTGTCAATGATCCAGCTGGCAGCTGTTTCAACCATTGAGATGCTTCTCCTGCAAGTGAGTAAGGGAAAAGTTTGCAGAAAATGTAGTCCTCAGTCACCCCATTAGCCTTGATGCTGGTCACCAGATCCTCAAAATGCTCAATGTGGTCCAAGGGCTTCTCATTGGGCAAAGCAGAAAAAGGTCTCTGCCCAACTAGTTGAAAGTATGCAGGTTTCAACTCAAAATCATTCCTCTGGAAAGGGGGAGGAACAATAGCGGACCGGTTCTCATACACCAGATCAGCCCGGTTGTAATCAGCAATGGTCCGGATAAGGTCTCGGTTCTGCTCCTGTCTTCGAACCGGGTTTTGGGCGTGGTTGGCAGCTCCACGTCCGTCTGCAGGAAGAGGGTGTCGATCGATGCCACCTGGTTGGTGTCGATCGACACCGGGATTTGGATCATCAACGACACCAGCTTGCTGGTTTACAACAGCCTGCTCGTTGACAACAGGTTCAGGAATCACGTTGCCTTCTGCATCCAGCTTTTGGCCGTGCTCATTGCGCAAGTGGCCCTCTTGATCCCTCAAAACACCAGCCTCATCACGCATCAGAATGATCGTGTTAACCATCTTCAGAGATTTGGCTGCTTTTCTGTTTACACGCTCAAGTTTTCCTAACTGTTGGTTTGACAAATTCACAGTAGGACCAGATTTATTGCTCCTTGTGTGAGGTCTAGGAGGCATACACCTGAAACACCAAAGAGAAGAAAAACAAAAAGTGTAAGTAGAAAATAAAAAGAAAATTTAGACACAATCTAAAACTCAAATCTAATGGTGGATCAAAGAGTCCCCGGCAACGGCGCCAAAATTTGATATGCTCAAATTTACCCAAGAGCTACTCTCTCAAATTAAGAGATCACTGCAGTACTTAGGGATCGAATCCACAGAGACTCAAAATCAAACACAATAGATTATAGAGTTTTGTAGATTATGCTAAATAAGACCAATTGAATTAAAAATAAACGAAAACAAATATTTAAATTAAAGTGTTGTAAATTCAGGAAATCAAAAGAGTTAAGCCTAGAGAATTTCTCAGGAAATTATGGAATATCAAATCAGATAAATTAATTAAGGTTCAAGCACTAAAGATCAGATCTAGAACTCTAAACTTTTGGTAAATTAAATCAGTTCTCACTGCAAATAATATCTAGATTTAAAACCAGAAAATCCAAATCTCTTTGTAAGAATCCTAAGTTGAAAATCAGCTTTAAGAACAGGTTTAGATAAGTTCACAGAATCATAAATTCAAATCTCTTTGTAAGAAACAATTCTGTTCATCAATGGTTTAATCAGGAAAACAAACATATTCTCATATTAGTTAATTTCCCTAAGATAATAGTTCTAGGTGATCAATCAAGAACTATTATGAAGAACAACCAAGGATAAAGATCATAAAAGATTAAGAACCCTAAAAATTTCAGATCTAATAAATCATAAAGACCCTGTGAAAAACCCTAAACCTAACAAGCAAATTACTCAGACATGTTAAATAAAGCACAAATCATAATTCTGAATAACATGAATAGATATCAAATGTAAAAGAGGGAGTTCAAGAATCTTCTCTCTACAAAGAATTCAGATCTATCTCTCCCAAAAGCTCTCAATGGTCTTTCTCTCAAAAACTGCTCAATGATCACTCTCCCTAATCTAAAACCCAAAAATAATATATATACACCCTAAAATACGTTCAGGGGCTTATGTTGCAATTACAGAAGACTTCGGGCAAAATTGTAAAACTTCCAATTTCTTGTTCTCTCGGGTGGACATGAGTGTCGATCGATGCCCTCTACTGTGGTGTCGATCGACGCTGGCCTCTGGTCAGACTCCACACTTGATTTCCTTCGGTAAAATGCTCCAAAATGTTCCATATTGCTCCATCCGTGCCAACTTCCTAAATAACCTGTAAAAACTCAAAAACAACCTAGAAACAAATCAAAAGACTCAAAAAGCACACTTATATCATGGCTAAAAACCGTAAAAACCATGATATATCATGGAGCAAAACTAGCCGACTTTGGACTATCGAGATCTTTTCCAATTGATGGCGAGTGTCATGTCTCGACAGTGGTTGCAGGAACACCTGGTTACCTAGACCCTGAGTGAGTAGATCAATGAAATTCCGGAGTTGTGCTGTTGTGGCCAAATAAGAATATGAACTCTTATATTTCTTTTGATAACCTTTCAGGTACTACAAAACAAATTGGCTAAGCGAGAAGAGTGACGTATACAGCTTTGGTGTAGTGCTGTTAGAGATAGTCACAAACCAGCCTGTGATAAATAAAATGCGAGAAAGACCTCACATCAACGAATGGGTTGGGTTCATGCTCACTAAAGGAGACATCAAAAGCATCGTTGACCCGAAACTGATGGGGGACTTTGATACAAACGGTGCGTGGAAGGTTGTGGAGCTGGCTCTGGCTTGTGTGAACCCGTCTTCGAACCGGAGACCAACAATGGCACACGTTGTGATGGAGCTAAACGAATGTGTGGCATTTGAAAATGCAAGGAGACAAGGTAGTGAAGAAATGTACTCAATGGGTTCTGTTGACTATAGTCTCTCTTCTGCTTCAGAGTTTGCCCCTGGAGCCAGATAATTTGTGAATATCTTTGATGTGATTTCATGGAATGCTAATCTTTTTTCCTTTAAAAAAAAATTATTTGTGAATTTATTAACGTATGTTTTGAAGAAACAATATTCATAATTTCCTTTCTATAAAAAAACTATATATAGATGTTAAAAAAAAAATATATATATATATATATATATATATATATATATATATATATAAATTTGTTATATGAGTACACTGGGCACAAAAACAAACGTATTACGAAAGATTTTTTTTTTTTTTGTAACTAAAATAAAAAGATCAAGATATTCTGGTTTGTTGATATGTTCTATACTCTGTTTTGATTATTCTGTCCTAAAACGTTTGGTATTCGGAGAACTTTTTTTTTTTTGGGAAAAGATATAAAATATTAATTTTGTCTAAAAGATTTTGTGTAGTATATGAAGTACTAAATTCATCGAGCACACAAGTAGTGGCAATATAATTATCTGAATCCTAAAAATTTATAAATCATTGGAGGTTGCATTGGCATGCATATTTCAACTAGCATGCACAAACAATATGATAAAATAACTCGACACAATTGGAGTTTATAAATTATAAGTGACTTCTTAAACATTACAAGCCTTATGATCGTTTGACTTTTGACGGTGGATGGATCCAGGTAGACAAAGACTCAATCAAAGAGACAAATCACCCAATGGAAATGCCATACAAAAGTCAAAGTCAACGAATACGTAAGAGAGTATTCGATCACTAGTAACTCCTGTCAATTGTTGTCATTGTTGACGAAAAACAAATACCACTTGTCATTTTCTCTCGACTTGCTCTATCGAATCATTTTGAATCATGAGAGATGATTATCTATGGATTTTTTTTATTCAACTCATTAATCTTACAAGAAGTTGACTAAAGACTTTTTGAGAAGTGGTTCATTAATTAGTCCATCTTCTCATGTCCATAACTTGCATTTTTTTTTAAAAGCTCTCTGTTGGACATTAAGGAGAACAATGGAGGGACATCGTGTCATCATTGCCACCTTGTTGCTGATACTTCATATTGTTCGAGCTCAAGATCCAACCGGTACGTACAAAGTTGTCGTTTTAATCTTTATATGTGCTAAGTTCTTGAACGGTTTCTTAGATTATAGGATATTTTTTCATCGTCTTTAATTTGTCTTATCAGGATTCATTAGTGTGGATTGTGGGTCTCGTGAACCTCCATACAATGAAGCCAAAACTGGTTTAACATATACATCAGATGCCGATTTAGTCAACAATGGGAAAACCGGTCGAATTGCTAAGGAATTCGAAGCGCTCGCCGATAAGCCGACTTTGACACTAAGATATTTTCCAGATGGAGTACGGAACTGCTACAATCTAAATGTCACCCGCGACACCAACTATCTGATAAAGGCAACATTCGTATATGGAAATTACGATGGTCTTAATGTTGGGCCAAATTTCGACCTTTACTTCGGTCCAAATTTGTGGACAACGGTGAGTACTAATGACGCTATAGAGGAGATCATCCATGTGACCAAATCCAATTCTTTACAGGTTTGTCTTGTTAAGACTGGAATAAGTATACCTTTTATAAATGTTTTGGAGCTACGACCAATGAAGAAAAATATGTACGTTACTCAAGGCGGTTCACTGAAGTACTTATTCAGGGTGTACATTAGCAATTCAAGTAGTCGTATAAGGTATGAACGGATCGAAAGTTTCATGTTATATATATATATATATATGAACATGTTTATAAACCGTCAATTAGAAGTGTTCGAATGATTTTTCCTTTATATATTCAGTGTTTTACATTTATAATTGAGAAATGTTATAAAATGAATTCTATTTCATGAAAACAAAAACATTTCACATGTCAATATGGTTTTTGCATTTGAAACATTTGAAAGCCTTATGTTAGGTACCCGGATGATGTCTATGATCGTAAATGGTACCCGCTCTTCCAAAACTCATGGACACAAGTAACTACGACTCTCAATGTAAACACAAGTATTACTTATGAACTACCACAAGGTGTAATGGCAAGAGCTGCAACGCCCCTAAAAGCAAACGAGACCTTGAACATTACATGGACCGTAGAGCCTCCTACAACACAGTTTTACTCCTACATGCACTTTGCCGAGCTTCAGACTTTAAGGGCCAACGATACAAGGGAACTCAATGTGACCCTGAATGGAAAATATACATATGGACCTTATAGTCCTAAACCACTAAAAACTGAAACCGTATTTGACTTAAGCCCGGAGCAATGCGACGGAGGGACATGCATTTTGCAGGTTGTGAAGACGCTGAAATCTACCCTTCCACCTTTACTTAATGCTATGGAGGCTTTCACCGTGATTGATTTCCCGCAAATGGAGACTAATGGCGATGATGGTATGTCGATTTTTACATTCTTGATCTTATCTACAAGTCTTTGCGTTTTATGTTTAGATTCTTGATATAACCAAGCTTTACAGTTTCTGGTATCAAGAATGTTCAAGATACTTACGGATTGACTAGAATCAGTTGGCAAGGAGATCCATGTGTCCCAAAAATGTTTTTGTGGGATGGTCTAAATTGTAACAACTCGGATAATTCTACACCACCAATAATCACTTCCTTGTGAGATGAATATTTCAATAAAATTTCTATGAATTTCGAATCATGTTAATTTTAAACTAGTATCTTACACTTTTTTTTTTTTTTGTCTCTAGAGACTTATCTTCAAGTGGACTAACTGGGATCATCACCCAAGCCATTCAGAATCTAACTCATCTCCAAGAACTGTAAGTATCTCACCGGTTAACCAAACTAGTTTTGCCTTGGAATATGAGTCATATATGGGTTCATTCACTTTTCAGGGACTTGTCAGATAATAATTTGACTGGAGAAGTACCTGAGTTTTTAGCTAACATAAAATCACTCTTGGCCATGTAAGTTTATAATGAGACATGCAAATTTGTTTTGTTTTGTTTTTTTTTTTAAACTTGGTTAATCTTTCTTTTGCTGAATATGCTTGCTTAAAATAGTTTTTAACTCTTTGTCTACTCCAACAGAAACTTAAGTGGTAATAATCTCAGTGGCTCAATTCCTCCCTCACTTCTTCAGAAGAAAGGAATGAAGTTAAAGTAAACTAATTTTATCTTTTTGATTATAATCACGTGGTTAATTTAGTATCTTTACCAACACTCACATTTTCCAGTGTCGAAGGCAACCGTCATCTTGTTTGCACAACTGGTTCCTGTGTGAATAAAGGAGATAAGGGACATAAGAAAAATAGTGTCGTAGTGCCAGTTATTGCATCAATTGCTTCAATAGCTGTCCTTGTAGGTGCATTGGTTCTGTTTTTCTTTCTTAGAAAGAAAAGGTCACCAAAAATTGAAGGTATTTCTAATTATAAATGAGCTCAAAAGTACTATTACAACATACCTAAATATCAAAGTTAAGTACTAAGTTTGACTACATTTTTTGCTTGACACCTTAGGTTCAGCACAATCTTATATGCAAACATCAGATGGTAGATCGCCTAGATCATCTGCACCAGCAATAGTGACAAAAAATAGAAGGTTTACTTACTCACAAGTTGAGATAATGACAAATAACTTCGAAAGAATCCTTGGGAAAGGAGGGTTTGGAATCGTTTATCATGGTTTTGTCAATGGCACTGAACAGGTAGCTGTTAAGTTACTTTCCCATTCATCATCTCAAGGATATAAACAATTTAAAGCTGAGGTAAGCTCTCACCTTCATCCTCATCTAGAACTAAAACCATTGGTTAACCTTTTCCTAAAACTTGAAATTCTGAGTTATGGTTTTTGGTGTATAGGTAGAACTTCTTCTTAGAGTTCATCACAAGAACTTGGTCGGTCTTGTTGGGTACTGTGACGAAGGAGAGAACTTGGCACTTATCTATGAATACATGGCCAATGGAGATCTAAAAGAACAAATGTCAGGTAAAAACCAAAGATGATTGAGTGTCTTATTTATGTTCTTTGGAGGTAACATAAAACTTGGACACTAATATGTTCTTTTAAGAAACAGGAACACTTAACCGCTTTATCTTGAATTGGGGAACAAGACTAAAAATAGTTGTCGAGTCTGCACAAGGTTGGTTTAGAAATTACTTATATATTACCCCCATACTATTTTCTACTGTTTGTTTATTTGCTATTAATTAAAAATGATTCTTCTTGCCTAGGACTTGAGTACTTGCATAATGGATGCAAACCATTAATGGTTCATAGAGATGTTAAAACCACAAATATATTATTAAATGAGCAATTCCAGGCCAAACTTGCTGATTTTGGGCTTTCGAGGTCATTCCCAATCGAAGGTGAAACTCATGTGTCAACAGTTGTTGTTGGAACTCCTGGATATCTAGATCCTGAGTAAGTATTACTGCTTAAAAAATTCTTCTTTAGTGATACAGAAACTTAGTAAATCATTATGTTGTTACTGATTTTTTTTTCTTTTAATATATATATTTTTTCCAGATACTATAGAACAAATTGGTTGACAGAAAAGAGTGATGTTTATAGTTTTGGTATTGTATTATTGGAAATTATCACAAACCGACCCGTGATCGACCAAAGTCGCGACAAGCCACATATAGCAGAATGGGTAGGAGTAATGCTTACAAAAGGAGACATCAACAGCATCATGGATCCTAGTTTAAATGAAGATTATGATTCTGGCTCTGTTTGGAAAGCTGTTGAGCTAGCCATGACTTGTTTAAATCCTTCTTCATCAAAAAGACCAACCATGTCCCAAGTTGTTGTTGAATTAAACGAGTGTCTCGCATCTGAAATTTCAAGGGGAGGAGCAAGTCGGGATATGGACTCTAAGAGTTCTATAGAAGTGAGTTTGACCTTTGATACCGAACTGAGCCCAACGGCTCGCTAGTTAATTTACACTCAAATAATTTTCTCGTCCTTTCACATGGATTTTTTTTTTTTTTTTTAGTTGTTTCGATTCTATGTAATCAAATTTGTGTCTCTGTGATATTGATATATATCAGTCATCTTTGTTAGTGAGCTATGAATATAAGTTCGAACTCATTTTTTATTTTCCTAATGTGATACTACAGTTCAATTTTAGTTTTTTTTTTTTTGTTTTTTTTTTTTGTTTTTAATTGGCGTTCTATTTTAGTTTCCTCCCAATTTTAGTTGAGTTGGGAGGGAAAAGTTATCGTACATTTTACACCTCCAAGATCCTGAAAACTGTTAACTTAGGACAGCAAAATCTGTATAGTTAAAAGAGAGACAAATCATGCAATCGATCGATCATGAATAAGGAGTGTAGGATCACGTATCCGACGCATTGATCATTAACAACTCTGGTCATTGCTTTTTTTTGTTTGTTTTGGATATAGAATTTAGTTTATAGAAATTCGCTAAACTAAGTTTTGCATTGACATGCACAAACGCTATGATGTATAAACTTGACAACATTCGAGTTTCAGAGATAGAAGCTTTATGATCGTTGACTTTGACGGTGGAGATTGCAATAACGAAAACGTTATCAATCTAGAACGAAGAAGACACGAAGAGACATTATCAACAATGAAGTGCCATACAAGAGTCAAATTCAACGAAAACGTCATTGACTAGAAGAAGGTTGTGGTTTAATGCACGTCTCCTTAATTTCTAGATATTATTCCTCGTCTTTTAGATGTCGACTACACCGAAATTATTTTTCGTTAATTTGGTCAACGTTTTTGATGATCTAATGTACATGAGAATGTTTTCGACCACTAATAACTCTTACCATTTGACATAGAAACAAAAGACAGTTTGTCATTTTCTCCCAACTTGTTCTGTCCAATCATTTTTCCATCGTGGAAAAATTCTCAATTATTTATTTATTTATCTAGCTGCCTTAGGACTTTTGAGAAGTGGCTCATATAGTCATATGTACTCACATGCATAGCTTGATATCTTAAGAAAACGCTTTTTCTTTTTAGAACAGTAAGGAGAACAATGGAGAGGTATTATGTGTGCATTGCCACCTTTTTGCTGGTACTTCATCTTGTTCAAGCTCAAAATCAAACCGGTAAGCATAAATTTGTTGATTTAGTCAATATTTTTTGTGTTCTTAAACAGTTTCTTAGATGATAGGTTACTCTTTAATTTTCCCATCCATCTTATTAGGATTCATTAGTGTGGATTGCGGTTTATCCCCTCTTGCATCTCCTTACAATGCGCCAGAAACGGGTTTAACATATACATCAGACGCTGATTTAGTAAACAGTGGGAAAACCGGTAGAGTTGCCAAGGAATTCGAACCGCTCTACGATAGGCCGACCTTGATACTGAGATACTTTCCAGAGGGGGTACGAAACTGCTACAATCTAAATGTCACCCGCGACACCAACTATTTGATCAAGGCCACATTTGTATATGGAAATTACGATGGTCTTAACGTTGTGCCAAACTTCGACCTTTACTTGGGTCCGAATTTGTGGTCAACGGTGAGTAGTAATGACACTATAGAGGAGATCATCCATGTGACCAAATCCAACTCTTTACAGGTGTGTCTTGTTAACACGGGAATAAGTATACCTTTTATAAATATGTTGGAGCTACGGCCGATGAAGAAAAATATGTACGTAACTCAAAGCGGTTCACTGAAATACTTATTCCGGGGGTATATTAGCAATTCAAGTACTCGTATAAGGTACATAAACTTTATGTTTCGATTGCTTGTTTGCATTCACGTTATCTAAATTTTATTTTTTCTATATATGTGTTCTAATGAAATTTTCTCTATACGTTGTAATTACGTTGCAAACGTGAAAGCAAAAACAAAATAATTTTCACATGTCAATAGTTGTTGCGTTTGAAACGATGGAAAGCCATATGTCAGATTAGTAATGTAATCTAATACATAATTGTGCAGGTTCCCAGATGATGTCTATGACCGTAAATGGTACCCTCTCTTCGACAACTCATGGACACAACTAACTACGACTCTCAATGTAAACACTGGTATTACATATGAACTACCACAAGGTGTAATGGCAAAAGCCGCAACGCCCCTTGAGGCTAACGAGACCTTGAACATCACATGGACAATAGAGCCTCCTACTACACAGTATTACTCTTACGTACACTTTGCAGAGCTTCAGACTCTAAGGGCTAACGATACAAGGAAATTCAATGTAACACAGAACGGAATATATACTTTTGGACCTTTTAGTCCTCTACCGCTGAGAACCGCATCCATAGTCAACTCAATCCCACAGCAATGCGATGAAGTAGGGGCATGCATTTTGCAGGTTGTGAAGACGCTGAAATCGACCCTTCCACCTATACTTAATGCTATCGAGGCTTTCAGCGTGATTGATTTCCCCCAAGTGGAGACAAATGGAGATGACGGTATGTCGATTTTTTATACATTATTGATCTTATCTACAAATCTTTGCGTTTTATGTTTTTGATTCTTCATATCATCAAACTTTACAGTTGCTGGTATTAAGAATGTTCAAGATACTTACGGATTGACTAGAATTAGTTGGCAAGGAGATCCATGTGTCCCCAAACTGTTTTTGTGGGATGGTCTAAATTGCAACAGCTCTGATATTTCTACGCCACCAATAATCACTTCCTTGTGAGATAATCCGTTTAATACAATTAATACTAATTTTTTTTCAATCAAGTCATTCTTTAATCATGTCAATTTTCAAACTATTATCTCACACCCTCTTTTTTTAATCTCTAGAGATTTATCTTCTAGTGGATTAACTGGGATTATCACGCAAGCCATTAAGAATCTAACTCACTTGCAGAAACTGTAAGTATCTCCACGGGTGACGAAACCTCAATTGTTTTTTGCCTTCGGAAATGAAATCATATTTGAAGGGTTTGTTCTTCTTTGGGCAGGGACTTGTCAGGTAATAACTTGACTGGAGAAATACCTGCGTTTCTAGCTGACATAAAATCACTCTTGGTCATGTGAGTTTATAATGAGACACTTCAGTATTCTTTCTTTTAGTTAACTTACTTAAAATAGTTTCGAATCTTTGTCTACTCCAACAGAAACCTAAGTGGTAATAATTTCAGTGGCTCAGTTCCTCCCTCACTTCTGCAGAAGAAAGGAATGAAGTTAAAGTAAACAATTTTTATTTATAACTTTTTAATTTTTATCACACCTATTGATGTAATTGATATCTTTAACAGCACTCACATTTTACAGTGTTGAAGGCAACCCTCATCTTGTTTGCACAGCTGGTTCATGTGTGAATAAAGGAGATGATGGACATAAGAAAAAGAGTGTCATAGTGCCAGTTATTGCATCAATTGTTTCAATAGCTGTTCTTATAGGTGCATTGGTTCTGTTTTTTATTCTTAAAAAGAAAAGGTCACCAAAACTTGAAGGTACTTTATCAATAAGTTCAAATTTCATTGCTTTCTTAATATCACAACACATACATAAATATCAAACTTAAGTACTAAGTATAACAACAGTTTTGCTTGAAAACTTAGGGCCACCACCATCGTATATGCAAGCATCAGATGGTAGATCGCCTAGATCATCGGAACCGGCAATAGTGGCAAAAAATAGAAGGTTTACTTACTCACAAGTTGTGATAATGACAAATAACTTTCAAAGAATCCTTGGGAAAGGAGGGTTTGGAATTGTTTATCATGGTTTTGTGAACGGTACTGAACAAGTAGCTGTTAAGATACTCTCCCATTCATCATCTCAAGGATATAAACAATTCAAAGCTGAGGTAATAATCTCTCAACTTCATCACAAACATCAATAACTAAAATATTTCTTAAAACTAGCTTAAACTTCTGAGTTATGGTTTTTGGTGTATAGGTAGAACTTCTTCTTAGAGTTCATCACAAGAACTTGGTCGGTCTTGTTGGATACTGCGACGAAGGAGTGAACTTGGCTCTTATCTATGAATACATGGCGAATGGAGATCTTAAAGAACATATGTCAGGTATAAAACAGATTTTTTTTTTTTTTTTTTTTTTTTTTTGTTCTGTGGAGGTAAAATAAGAGTTTGACAATATTATGTACTTTTAAAAACCAGGAACACACAACCGGTTTATTTTGAATTGGGGAACTAGACTAAAAATAGTTCTTGAGTCTGCACAAGGTTTGTTTAGAGATTACCCCCCATAATATTTTCCATTGTTTGTTTATTTGCTATTAATTAAAAATGATTGTTGTGGCATAGGACTTGAGTATTTGCATAATGGATGCAAACCACCAATGGTTCATAGAGATGTCAAAACCACGAATATATTGTTGACTGAGCACTTCGAAGCCAAACTTTCTGATTTTGGGCTTTCAAGATCATTTCCAATAGAAGGTGAAACTCATGTGTCAACAGTTGTTGCTGGTACTCCTGGATATCTCGATCCTGAGTAAGTATACCGCTCATGAAGTTCCTTTTTTTTTTCTCCTAACGAGAAAGAAACTTGACAAATTTTGTCATATATTTCGATTTGCAGATACTATAGGACAAATTGGTTGACAGAAAAGAGTGATGTTTATAGTTTTGGGATTGTATTGTTAGAGATCATCACAAACCAACCTGTGATTGACAAAAACCGTGTAAAGCCTCATATAACAGAATGGGTAGGAGTAATGCTTACAAAAGGAGACATCAAAAGCATTATGGATCCTAGTCTTAATGAAGATTATGACTCTGCTTCTGTTTGGAAAGCTGTTGAACTAGCAATGGGTTGTCTAAATCCTAATTCAGTGAGAAGACCGACCATGTCCCAAGTTGTTGTTGAATTAAACGAGTGTCTGGCTTCTGAAAATGCAAGGGGAGGAGCGAGTCGAGATATGGAATCAAAGAGTTCTATAGAAGTGAGCTTGACCTTCGATACCGAAGTGAGCCCAACGGCTCGGTAGATTAGATGAAAGATTATCCTGCAATAACACATGCATGTATTTTTGTTTATCTCTTTCACTTTTATAAATATGGGCCTGTTCGTTTTCAAGTCGCTGAAACAGCGACGACGACAGCTTAAAACGGTGGTGCTAACAGCAATTAAATAACAAAACGACAACGGAAAGAATAAAAGGAAGACGCAAACGTGTCGCACGGGAGAGAAAAAGTGTCGCAGGGGGAAGAGAGAAGTCGCCGGATTTTCTAGCGATCGTTGTGGCAGTTCATCTGAACAGTGCAGCGACTCTTTTTCACACCGACAGCGACTCCTCTTCACATTAGTATGAGCTGTTTTTGCCTATTTTTCTGTCGCAGTCGCTCATTGAGAGACTTGAAAACGAACAGGGCTTATATCTCTTTCACAACAGAGTAGGAAGAAAAAACAGAGAAAAAGACAAAATTATTTAACCAAAACTGAGATAACGCATAATCTTTTCTGAGCGATTTGAATATAATAAAATGAGAAACAAATAAAAATGAGTAGAACAGAGGACATCAAGACTCTGTTTCAGACTGAATGAAATAGCTAAAATATTCTTAAATGTTTAATCAATTTCATCTACCAAAATGATTTATTACACACACACATATATCTACATTAGATTACATACGGGTTATATCATCATATATATATATATATATACTAGAATTTGTACCCGCGCACGCGCGGGATTTTAGTTTAAAATATTTCTTATCAATAGAAATTGTCGAGTTCAAATATAATCATTCCAACTTTTGAGTATAAATCTATATAAATACTAAACTTATTTCACTCAGTGATATACAACATATATATTTTTGAAAATAATATTTTTTTGTTATATCTATTTGCAATTTTACGTAGGATTTTAGTTAAAATTTTTATCAATAAGAATCATTGAATATGAATATAATTTGAAGATTAAAAGATAAATCTAAATAAATGTCGTACTTAAAATATTAATCTATATAGAACATATATTGTCTAGTGTCACAATAATATTGTCGACAATCTTCTGACCTTTTATCTTTAAAAGAGTTCATTTCATATTCAATGTTTTGGGTTAAAAGCACTTGATAATATATATATATATATATATATATATTATATTTGTTATATATGTTTTATATCATGTTGCTAATATACCTTACGAGATATGCTACACAAATCACATGCCACTTTTTGTAACGACTTACATATTATTTTTTCTATATTTCCTGACCACTGATTTTGTTTTTTAGATAGATTATTTTTTCAAAAAAATTTTCATAGTTTTCCCAAAAAAAAAGGTGTACCCCTTACAATGTTTTTGTTTTAGATCAAAACTTTTAAGTTAAGTTAAGTAATTAATCTTTTCTTTCTTATAATTAAAATTTAATAATAAATCTTTATGGTATACCAACATCATCAGCATCACCATCCTACCATCAACATCATCGTACTATCATCATCATCATCATCATCATACCTTCATAATTATATTAACATCACCATCAGCATACCAACATATATATCATAGTCAATAACATGATGTCGTCATCATCATCTTATAATTTTCCCGCCAAAATTTTGAACTTATAATTTTCCCGCCAAAACGCAAATCTGCAATTTTCCCGCCAAAACGTAAATCCGCAATTTTCCCGCCAAAAATGCAAACCGTAAATTTCCCGCTAAAAACGCAAATTCGTAATTTTTTTTGTCTAAAACAAACCCGTAAATTTCCTGCCAAAAAACTCAAACCTGTAAATTTCCCGCCAAAAACGCAAATCCATAATTTTTTTGTCAAAAACGAAAATCTATAAATTTCCCGCCAAAAAACTCAAACCCATAAATTTCCCGGCAAAAACGCAAACCCGTAATTTTCTGCCAAAAACGTTAACCATAATTTTCTACCAAAAACGTTAACCGTAATTTTCCCACCAAAAACTTTAATTCGCAATTTTCCACAAAAAACCTAAACCTACAATTTTCCTGCCAAAAATGCAAAATTGGATTTTTCCTCCGTAATTTTCCATTAAAAATTATGTGATGATGATAATGATGATGAAAATGATTATAAAGATTAATTATAATTATTTTATATTAAATATTAATTAATTTATATTGTAGTGGGTCAACTCAATTATTCATCTAACCCATTTAACTAAATGGATTCATGGGTTGATCCAACCCAATTATTAAATGAGTTGAGTCAACTCATAAACTCATTTAACTTTTAACTCATTGGATAATAAGTTGAGTTGGGTTGGGTTAACCATTTTGACACCCCTATATGTTTTTTAGAAACTAATGTTTCACTTAAATTTTATTTTCATGTTTAGATTTTTATAAATACAATTACATAACTTATTTTTTTTACTTCACCATGCATTAAATTTTATTTATATTATAAATATCATTAACCCACTCTTAATTTTGGAATATAATTATTTTTTGGTTATAAGTTTAATAATAACATTATTAGTAAAACAAATTTATAGTATTATTTTTACTACAATAAATTTTCATTTATTTTACTTAATTCATTTTAGATAGTTATTATTTTATTATTTATTTAAAATATATTATTATTTATACTATTTTAAAATTTCTTTAAATTTAGTTAATTTGTTTTTTATTTATTTTTACTATTATTAATTATAAGTAATGAATATGCAATGAATGAATATTAAAAATAGTATTTTTTATGAAAAAAAATAAATTGATTAGGTGAATGCTGATGTGGAGGAAAGAGGAATGAACAAACTTAACTTTATATATATAGATATATATATTTTCAACCAAATACTAATTTAAAAAAGACTCCAAGGTTGGTAGTTCAATGTCGAAGAAAAGAGTTTACAAAAGAGGATACAGAAAGTAAATACCTTGACAATCGAGCAAGACAATGCGCTTTCAAATTCAAATTCTCGTAGACATCTAGCACCCAAAAATAGAATCTGAGCATTATTATTACCACACCACCAACCAATACCTGAATTGGGCTCAGATGCTTTCCAAGAGCCATCGGTTTGACAAAAAGGCCCACAACCTGGCAGCCTCGAGGGAATCACAGTATCTGTGGATACGGGACTAGCGGATGGGATCACTACAGGAGACTGCGCCTCCTCCCATAAATTTTTGTCACTTACAGTCTGAGTAAACACCTCATTCGGGGCGAGCTATGTACCTTGAAAAACCTTTATATTCATATCCTTCCAAATCGACAATAAAATCCATGGTAACTGATTAAATGACTCTCGGTCTCCTGAAGGAGATAATCCCCCCCCCCCCCAATAGATGATATCAAAATTCGAGTACACAGAATCATAAGAAAAACGCCCTAGAGAAACCTGAAACAGTGTCAAACCCCAATCTGACACGAGCGAGGGCACTGGAACAAAGCGTGGTTGATTGTCTCACACGCTGAGTCACATCTTTTACACTAGTATCAAACTGAACACCCCGATGAGCTAAACGATCCATCACTGGAAGAGAGCCAGAAGCAATTTGCCAAAAAAAAAAGTGATATTAGGATTTTTGTGTGTTCCAGCTGGTTCAATTAACCTTATGTAGTTGTAGTACTTAAGGTGTCAATCCAAATGGGATGTTGCTAACAATCAAAATGTGATCAAACAATCACAAGTCAAGCCAATTCAAAAAAGAGTGTTTTCTAACAATCCTAGAATGGTAAAAATGCAAAACGGAAATGAGTAACACACATAACTAGAAACGAGAATGCATGACAAAAAGCAAAAATGAATAAAAACAGAAACGCGTCTAAGCATGAACTAAAAAGCAAGAAACAAAACAGTCTCAGGAATGCAATAAAAATCAGAAAGAAAGAAGTCCTAAGGATGGGAGTAATTGATGTTGGTGGAGTACCCTAGTATATAGAGTGTTTAACATGCCACAAGCAAACCATCCCTAAACAATCAACATCACAACTTAGCTAATCCAATCTCTTGACAGAAGCTACTCAAACTCAACCACTTCCAAACCTAGCTCTCGCTAGAAAAACATGATCAAGCAGGCATGCCAAACAAGTTCATTCACGTCAACAAACATCCTAGACAACTAATCTCTTAGGCTAGGAACGTAAGTCTCTGACACTAGTTGGTCATACATTTCATCAAACACCTTCTGGGTGTGGAAATGTCTAAGACCTAGTTCCAATTGATCAGAAAGAAACTAGTATTTCTAACTCTAGTCCGGAAGGGGGTCATAAAAATCCAAGCTTAAACACCCTACATACTAAGATCCTCCATCTAATCTATCCCATCCTCAAGAACTACCACACTACTCGGATCTAGAAATCATCATCAACGATACCAAATCATAAAACATTGAATCAAGCATCATTAGATAGATAAAAATAAGATGAACAACTTGTAATAGAAATCCTATGCAAAAACTCAAAAGATCAAAAATATCGGATTACAAAGTCTCATAACGTTTTTGGTGGCTAGGTAAAAGCTTAAAGAAAAGAACAATACGAGATAAAAGATGTCTTGAGCAAAGGCTTAACAAAATGTATTTATAGTAAAAACATGTGAATCCCTAAAACTTAAAACGACAAGATAGAGCATCGGTTCGGGAATCTCCTGAAGCGTGTAAGATGGGGCGCCTTCCTGACATGTGCGAACGAGTCGGTGTGCGTCCAGTGGCTCGATCAAACTGGCTCGAGTGAGGTCGAGTGATGGCTCCATGCTCGGCTCAAACGGATGGCTCGAAGGTGACTTGAAGAGTGGCTCGAACCGGAGCTTGAAGAGTGGCTCGAACGTGAGCTTGAAGAGTGGCTCGAACGGGAGCTTGAAGAGTGGCTCGAATGGTGCGTTGAAAAATGGCTCGAATGGGACGTTTTTTGACGTCTCCTAGATACCTGAAATACTCCAAAATGCACAATGTATGCAAGGATGATGCAAGAACTACGAAGACATGCAAAGTGTATAGAAAAGACTAGAAAATGATGTAAAACAATGATTTATCCTAGCTGAATGCATGATAAATATATACTAAGGAGAGACAAAATATAGACATATCAACTCATCCAAACTTAGTCTTTGCTTTCCCTCAAGCAAACGATCAAGAACAAAGTAGAGAAGAAAGGTGTGAAGATGGGGTCTCAGAACCTAGAACATGCCAAATAGAGTAGTTAGAATCAAGGTCCTTGTTTTTAGTTCTATGATGCATGGTGAAGGGACTTTATTTAAAAACTTATTGAAATGATTTTGATATTTAATCTACACATGCAATCCTATCAATCATTTCTTTTAACATTCATTGACAGAGAACCGTGAATCTAGCTAAGCAATGTCATTGAACTCATTTGGCTAGGGTGAAAGGTCAAAGACGAAGATGGTCCCTTTCTCAAGTGGTTTTATCAATACAGAACAAGGTTCTCTCATAAAAAGGAGTTGAGCTTAAGAGAAAGCTAAAGGTTGAAACCAACTGATACATACAAGAGCATCGCCCTGTCTACCCAAAGGTCCCCAAGGAAACTCAGCCCTAACATTCTAACCCAGAAGTTGGTCCTATCTCTACCCTTCATTAGAAACATCATCTCTAACTCTTTACACTTAGTCTTAGGAGGAGTTCACTTCTTTTCAATCTAGTGGATTGGGAAATCTTTATTATCACTATGGTTCCTTTTGTTTTCCTCTAAGGACTCTAGACATCTTAAGCATTTTTACTTTCTTTTCTTTGTCTAATCTTTTATTTTATGCCCAAAACCAATAATTCTTTTACTTTGAACAACCCAAATCCTTTACTAGACTTGTAAACTTTGAAAACACATCTCTGTCCTAAAGACTTTCTACCCTTTACTTTTATTTTACTCTTCACTTTTCTGCACAAATCCATACCCAATACCCAAAATCGAGTTCTCACGCAGTCCTACTAGTCCGGATAACGCAAAATAGAACTACACAGGATCCTACTCTTGTCGGTTAGAACCTAACACTTTCTAACAAGCTCAACTCGGAAAAGGCCTGACACTCAAGAATACAATTAGCTTGAAAGAACGGTTGGTTAAGGGTGCGGGGAACTGTTTCAAAGATGGGAATCAGCTACTTGGATTGACAAGGGTGGTAAAAATGTGAAAGACAATCCAAGTATGATGGTATCCGTGAGTTCAACTTCAATGCATAACAAGATAATTGCAAATCAGGATTAGGTTCAGATAGATAGGGAATGACATCAATTCAAAACATGCTTCAATCTAAGACTAGAATGCAAGTTCGAGAATTCAAAACCTGGTTCAGTCTTACATTTCAAGTTCAATCAACAAGCATCAAAGAACTAATAACAAAGGCTTTGATCCTATCATATTGAATACAACATGCTAACAAGGTTACAATCATCAACCCCTATGCTAAATGCAACAATCCTATATGAATAACACTTGAGTCAATCCTAATATGTAAGTGCAAACTACATGAACACTCTGTTTTTGCGGAAATTTTTGATTTTTTTCAAATTTTTTTTATTTTTTATTTTGGTTTTTCAATGCAAATAAATGGATGCAACTCAAACATGATATGATGCAAAAATTTGAAATAAGAATCACAAAACACAACATCAGATACATCATCTCAAACCTTCCCCCAATCTTAAATACACAGTCTCCTGTGTAAGAAAAATTTACAGAAGGATTTAAGAATCACAACAAAAACAATGCATGAATGAAATGGTATGTACAAAGGAAAGGTCAGAGTACCTCAGTAGTAGAAGAAGGAGTCTGTGCTCGCCCAAGGAGGAGCGTGAAACTGACTCTGTCCTTCGCCTTGTTTGGGATCCATGGGAGTGACCTCAGCTGGTTGGTCGACGTGCTGCTCAACCGCTTGCGTGTTCTAGTACATGTTCGGCTGCTCGACACACTGGCATGTCATCTACTCTGGACTCACCATGGTCTGATACCAACACAACAACCTCCATAGGATGATAATGAGCTTGATGTTCGATTTGGTGCTCAACCCGTGCATACCCTGATGATCACCCTGAGCTTCAACTCGCTGCTCAACCTCAACCTCATGCTCATCTCAAGCTGCAGATTGACGCGTTGATCGATGACTAGAAGAGGCTCTGGAACCTTGCGAACTGCATCTCCGTCTCTCCCTAGACTCGAGTGACGAGTGGTGTGAAGGAGCGGGTGAAGGCTGACGCTCCCAAGGCACGTATGACGATTGACGTGCTGGAGAGGGAACCAGAGAGAGTGTCCTCTGACGAGTTGGCTCAAATTTTGCGGAGGTGCGTCCCGGCATGGGTCTGGTGTCCTCGGGGATAGACCTAGGGACGGCGGTAGTGGAAGTCGAGTAGCTAAACTTACGCATAAAGTTTGTCATAGTCTTGGTGAAGCTGTTGAATGCCTTGTCTTTAGCCTTTCCCCATCGTTGAAGCTGGTTGAGGCGTTGATGAGCTGCTCTGACCCCCTTGGCCATTCTTGGTTCTGAGTACTCCTCGAAGTGAAATGCTCTGGGCGGTACTCCTCTGTGTCTTCTTCCATTGGCTTGGTGCCTGCTTCCGCAACGTCTAAAGGTTGCTCCTCAACATCAGAATTGTATAGTGTATCCGCATGAGGGATGAACTCAATATGCTCACCCTCCAAGATTGTAGTCAACTCGATGCAAGGAAGGAGTAATCTCGACGGTCCGCGCGCAGGATGCATGAACTTATAGAGCAACCGTCCATGCCTCAAACCCCAGTTCAAGGTGCGTAGCTGCCGCAAGTTGCTTATGTCTATCCAGCGTGGTGGGTACAAATCGGATGGTAGGGGAACACCAGCAGCCTCAAGAAACCAAGTCACCACGCCTCCCATGCACATCACTCCGGGAGTGTTGTTGCTGTTGAGTCTCGAGACCTAATTCTTGTATGACATTATGAAGTTGATAAGGTAGAGTGTGGCGGAAGTGTTGGATATGTCACCTTGCAGCGCGGTGCAATCCATGGAAGTGAACTCGAGAGAGGGGCTCGATCGGGAATTGGCATGAGTGGCTCGAGCGTGTCGTCATGGAGGCGTGGCTCGAACGAGTGTGGAGTGATAAATCTATCACGATGGATCAAGCGGTTATGGTCGAGTGGTAGGCGGATTGAGTGAGTGACAGGTTATGACTGCAAGTGGAGAGCGTATGAAGACGTGAGAAGATCGCGTGTGAAGTTGACGGTGCGATGGTGACAGTGGCTCGATCGGGAGTAGATTGCAGGATGGCTCGAGTGGTGACTAGCTTGACCGAGGTGGGTAATGTCGGCTCGAGAGGCAGTTCCGGGAGTGTAGTGCAGCGGGTGACGTTGTCGGACTGGACCAAGAGTGGCGATGTTGCGGATATGGCTCGATTGAGGTTGGGCGAGTGTGGCTCAATCGAGAGGTGTGGATGTGCTGGCTCGAGCCGGTGAGCTCGATGGTCAGCAGAAACGGGTCGAGAGAGGTGTTACGACCAAGGCTCGAGAAAAGCTTACTGTTGTCAGCTCGATTGCGAGTGGTGGTCGGCTAGATTTGTGAGGCTTCGACGGCTCGATTGAGTCAATTCGAAACGGTTGTCGAGCGGAACGAGTCGCTCAGGTTAAGATCAATCTTGCCATTTCTGACATCAATGATGGTTCCAGCAGTTGCCTGGAACGGTCTTCCTAAGATCAGAGGATCTTTTGGTTCTTCATCCATCTCTAGAACCACAAAGTCGGTTGGCACTTCCACGTCTCTGATCTTGACAGATAAGTCTTCTAAAATACCATGTGGAAGTCTAACTAATCTATCTGCAAGGATGAGGGAGATGTCGTAACCCTTAAACCTTATGAAACCCAACCTCTTTGCCACAGAGAATGGCATCAGGTTAACTGAAGCGCCAAGGTCACATAGACACCTATCAAACAACATTGGTCCAAGGGAGCAAGGTAGAGTGAATGATCCAAGATCTTTGAGCTTCTTGGGTACAATATTCTTCTGGATGATTGCACTGCACTCAATGTCATGTCTGAATCCATCTTCAGTGACAAGACCAACTATGTCTCAAGTTGTTTTTGACCTCAAAGAGTGTTTGGCCTCTGAAAGCTCTAGGGGAGGAGAGAGCCAAGAGATGCATTCAATTAGTTCCAGGGAAGTGAGCATGACTTTTGGAACTGAAGTGAACCCTATAGCTCGGTAGAGGTTGACGATGATGAATTCTCCCACACTAGTATTTTATTATTATGGAACTATCGGTATGGAATTCCCCACCTGTTGTGCTCGTATTTGTTTTTGTCACCAAAGAATCCAACGCTTGATTATATAAGCACACACGATCTTTCTTTCAAAAACTCTCTTGAAATATTTTAACTCTACTAGGTTTCCAATGTAATTAACCAACATGATTTCCTAATCACTTGGAGAAAAAGTTTCAAATTCCATAAGAATTACTCTTTAGTCTTCAAGTTTCAAACGCCTCTACATTCCAATACTCGAACTACTCTTCATTCTTCAACAATAATTATGCATCTCAACTTTCTATATATATATAACTTCTTGTACTACTTCATGTTCTTCTTTGCAACTGATACAGAAAGCACCCAAACAAATACATCAATATTTTCAGCCACTATAACATGAAGAGTAATCACTCGCGGGGTAACAACATCAATACCCACCGTATTAGGATTTAGGATTCCCCATTACTTCTGTTAAATTTGGGTTTATCTTGGGCTTCTAACAAAAAACCAATTGGCAATTAGTAGATTGACCCTAACCTTTTATATATTAATGATAGTCCCTTCAAACTTCAGATGTGGAAGTTGGATTGTATCCCAACAATCTCCCCTTCAAACCAAGGACCACATGTGGGATATTAATACGCCTCATCGAGATGATAGATAACTTCATCTCGAACTGATCCCACTTGGACCGATAATAAAACCCTTCTTGGGCCCCCATTACTCGGGTTAACAAGAGGCATGTCCGTATCCACTTTTTTTAGGTCTACCAGAATTTTAACCTTGGGCTCTGATACTATATTAAATTTGAGCTTATCTTGGGTTTCTAACTAAAAACCAATTGGCAATTAGTAGATTAACCGTAACTCTTTATATATTAATGATAATCCATTCAAACTTCAGATGTGGGACTTGGGTTGTATCCCAATAATTCTAGCATCTGAGAAAGAATGGGTTGTGCATTTGCCAAAAATATTATCATCGTAATAAGCACCTACCGGTATTATAGAAGAAAGTAGACCAGATTGCTCCTCATCAATAGAAACAAAGGGACATTCAGATTCTTGAAACACCACTTCATGTGAGACAATGCTATCACCTGCTATGTCATATAGTCTTCACTATTTTTTGACCATGAGGATATAATAATCACCTGCTATGTCGTCAATTCATTTCACACTACTTAAACAAACCTTAGTGTCGACTATTATCCTATTTAGCTAGTTTAAAATTTGCTGAATTTTATTTAGTAATTTCATTCCTGGCCGAATTAAAGAATTATATTTTAGTTTAATGGTGTGGTTAACATAAATAATTGTGTGATTCTGAAACTTTCACATACTTAGTTAGACAAGCAAAAAAGTTAGAATTAGTGGAAAACCATGTCTTTATGACAAAATTTTAAGGAGGTGTAAGACTTAGGATGTACTAAAAATAGACATATGAATTTTCCGTTATAAACACTTGTAAACTTTGTTCATTTTTTATTAACGTTTAAACTATCATCACGTCCGTTCATACCATATGAGGTGCGTCTTGTTTGTGCTATAGAGAAGCTAGTAGGGCTATTGGCTTCTGGTGTAGTATTGAATGGTTTTATTTTGCTCTGAGCTGCTGACTTCGAGGATGAACTTGGTTAGAGGGAGCTTTCACCTTTTGCATTATGGCGTGTGAGGTTCCGTTCTGAGAAAGCTCATGGATTGAAACGAAGAAATAATCTCACATAATGCAGGGAGAGTCTATGATTGATGTTTTGGGGTTTTACTGTTGACGGCTTGGTCTCAGACCTCCTGCGAAAGGTTTCTATAGCTAGTTATTAGTCGTATCGAGGTGTCTTACAATCTACACCAGCCCTTCTCTTTTTGCAACTCATTCGGGAAGGAAAACATAAACGTCATCGCTTCATCTTGATCCCAAAGCTTCGTGACTTGGTTGAGTAGATGGACCAAAAACTTGGTTTAATTACCGTATTATGCTTTCATGTTTTTTTAACCTTTTTTCCATGAAACCATATGTATAGGTTTCAATTCTTTGAATTGTAACCTAAACTTTTTTTTCATTTTCAATGAAATATTTACAATTTAACAAAAAAAAAGGTAAATAAATAATTTATTTATTATCATAAATCTAAAATAGTTTTTCAAACATGTTATTTTAAACTATCTCAACTATCTTATGTCAAATCTTATTTTTTCCTCAAACGACTTAACTCAATAAAATTATTACCATAAATTTTCTTTCACATTTATTTATAATGCTTCTATTTGGAATCCCCTATTTGTGGAATGGTTAATTGGTTATATACACTATTTTAAAAATCTTTAGGCATAGTCAGACAGTCAGAATGGGCCTAGCGCCTAGCGAGAAAATCGGAGATTAAACGGAAATTAATCGGAAACTAGTTTAAATATTATTTTATTAAATTAATAATAAAATAAATATGTATAGTACTAAATATATGTATAATTTTGTTTATGTTAAAAAAAATATCAATAAAATATAAAACTATAGTACTGTCTATAAAATTATGGTAAACACATAAAAACGTAATTTTAAAAGAAAATAATTAAAAGTTTGTAGATTAGTTATTGTAAAACATCATAAACTTTTAATTTAAATGTCGAAATAACCAAAAATATATATATTTGATTTATATTTGGCTCCAAAAATAACAGTATACACAAAATTAACTGGAAAGTAATCGGTTTAGATGGTTAATAATCAAACTAGACAGACATAATCGAATATTCGATGTTAGGTGGAGATTAGTCATTAATCAAAACGGATAGGGTGGACTTGCGATTTTACGGGTCGTAATCGATGCTATGCGGGAATTTTTAAGATAGGGGTTATATATGGTGAACTGGAACATACTTTAACTGTCTAATACCTTTTTTTTGTAGCACGCCTTATAATTTTTTTATAATTTAAGAATATATGTTAAACACTTAAATTCTATTGTCTATCTGTTTTAGGAATCATATATATAATAGCAGAGTTTTCTCTCATTTTAGGGTGTCCACATCAGCATAAATTATCAATTTCTTTGGGACTTCTGTAAGTCCAAATATAACTTTTCTAAGTCAAACTGATCAAAACCTTTTTTCTAACTTTTCTAAGTCCCAAACAAATACCAATTGAAATATTTTGAAATGAATTAATTTTAAAACCTGAAATTGGTGAGCCGATTTACTTTGAGAGTTACCAAAAAGCTACACCAGAAAAACCTATGATCATTTATCAAAAAAAAAAAACCAATATTATTTCAAACAGTTTGCTATTACATTATTAGAAAAAAATACACTAAACAAAATGTATAATTTGCAAGCTGTTTTACGTTATTTCTATTATAAAAAAAAACATACGCCAATATAATTACTATATCAAGGTATCTAAAAGGTCCATTATATTTTAAAACTAAACTTACTTTTACCGTAAAAATATTTTCCAAGGATATACGAAAAACACTCGATGCTCACACCCATGCAATGACACTCATATCCGTAACACCCATATGCAATGACACATGACCATGAAATATTAATAATATACGCACTCACTGAATATGATGGGGTTTTCAAACAACAAATAAGATATATAATGATAATTATTAGAGTTGAGGTAAAAATTGAAACTCCTATTCAGTTAAATATAAGAAGTCGAATAGACAACCTTTCACTATACAATCATTACTTAAAACTACAATCTCACAAAATATAAAAAGATGATGATGAACTCTTAAGAATAGAAGTATACAAACTAAGAAGTAATGAAGCAAAAATCACCAGGAAAGAGAAAACCCATCTCACAAACTGCAACCCAAGCAACCAAAAAAAGGAAAACAAAGAATCATGAAGAAGCAGGAAGCATCGTACAAACTCAAAGTAAGTTCACCATTTCTCAATCGTAATCATATATTAGATCATGCACTTACGATCACGCCAATAAAAGGAGAACAGCAATCTTCTAAAAGTAATTCCTTTAAAACAGTTACAGCTATTCCACTGCAAAGTACAGTTTATATATCAACCATCTCCGTACGTCAAGGTAAACGAAAGCATAAAAATAAGTTATGGATTGGGGTCAAACTTTCTTTACTTAATGAAACTATACTAACATTATATAATTTCAGTGGAACAAAGAGAAGCACGACAAAATCGTTAGGCAATATTATTGGCTAAAAAAGGAACTAAAAAGTAGAAAGGTATTTTGCTTATCAATAACGATGAAAGACATGCTTCCCTAACAAGTAAAGCCAAATTTAATATGTTCTAATGGCAAAAATATTGTAAATCTAATAGTCACAATCTCTTGAATAAAATCATAGGAAACAAGAAAGAAAAGGGCCAGACATCATCGTTAGGTAAAACAAATGGAGAAGATGGATTGGTACAATGCCCATTTTGTGAAGCTTTGGTGTGGAAAGAGGAAAGAATGGGGACCAAAGGACCAAACAATGTTCCATTATATACAATATGTTGTGAACAAGGGCGAGTAAAATTACCTGCTGAGCCACAACCACCAGCAACGTTGGAAATCTGTTAACAACGTCGCATCACTACCAGCAGAATATTATAACCTATAATTCTATTCTTGCCTTCACGTCAATGGGTGCGCAGATAGATAAGTCTATCACGCACAAAGGCGACCCATTTACTTTTAGGATTCATGGTCGGAATCATCACAATATAGGATCTTGAGTACCAGGAGAAGGGACAACTCCAAAGTTCTTACAACTATACATCTTCGATACAACTAACAAGGTCCAGAACAGAATTTCAGCTGTAAGTAGGACCACAAAAGCTAAGGAGTTAGACGAGAAAATAGTCAAAGACCTTATTACCACAGTGGATCAATTCAATTGTTTGGCAAAAGTTTTCAGGAAGACAAGGGACAAATATGAAGCTGATGATTGTCCAGAGTTTAGAATCAAGCTAATAGGGCAGAGGAAAACAATATGATATGCCAACAACCGATGAAATAGCTGGGTTAATTGTGGGAGATTTTACAACTGAAATTGGGGAAAGAGATGTGTTAGTCCATCATAAGTCAACTGGGCTTTAACAGATAAGCGATCTACACCCTTTGTACATGACTCTACAATATCCACTTTTGTTCCCATATGGGGAAACGAG
This sequence comes from Camelina laxa, assembly GCA_024034495.1. Classification (NCBI taxonomy): domain Eukaryota; kingdom Viridiplantae; phylum Streptophyta; class Magnoliopsida; order Brassicales; family Brassicaceae; genus Camelina; species Camelina laxa. The sequence continues at coordinate 3,262,943 of CM043884.1, forward strand.
ATATCATGAAGCAATCCCCGTTGTCAAAAGTGAGGAAAATACAAGAAAAAGAGCTTACATCACTAAAAGGGAATATTACGCCTACCAAATTCAAACAAGAAGGTATGACAATTGTAAGATCAAAGCGTTTGCTGCACCAATGTATAGTCGATGCATATAAGCAAATGTGTTAATGGTGCAAAAAAAAAAAAAAAAAATATGTTTTATTTAAAATATTTCATAAAACAGTATATATAAGTTTTTTTATTAATGATATACCATTAAGTGAACATAAAATTTAAGTCAAGCATGATTAGCACAAAACCCCGCGCAACGCGTGGGTTCTCATCCCTAGTTTTAATGAAATGCCTCTTTGATATTGGCTGATCAATTTTAAAACCTTAAAATTTCATTAAAACATAATATACATAGTTGTTCTTATCCCTCGTTGTTACGATATCAGTTTGGATTTTTTTGGATTTTGAATATTTTAAATATTAATTTTAATATCCATTCGGGTATTTTCAAATTTTGGTTCGGATTCGGTTTGGTTTTTTGGATTCGGAGTTTGGTTTTTTAGGATTCGTATTGGTTTCGGATATTGATCCAAAATATTGAGAAAAATAATTGGTTAAATTTTTTCAAATATAACTCTAAATTTTGATAAATATAGTTACTATTTTGGGTATATAATTATACTTATAGGACATTTTCAGATACCCATCGTATATGGGATCGAATCGGGTTATCATCTAATATCCAATGGATATGTAAACCAGTTCTTGTCTGAATCCGGTGTGTTTGGTTAGGATACGGTTTGTATTCTCGGATACAAATATTATGCAGACATAGTTGTTCTATTGTTAAAAACAGAAACTGGTATTACGACTGTGTCTTAAATATTAACTATATAATAGGAGTGATGGTCAAGGAAACCATGGGGCAGAAATTGTGTTTTGAAGTTCTACCAAATACATTTGGGGTATCTTTGAGTTCATCAACATGTGTCCGTCAATGGTGTGCCATTCAATGTAAGAGGAAAGACGCTAGCGGGATCGGTACTTGCAGGCCCGGTCCGTAGCTGAAGCACAACAAGCAAGGGCTTTAAGCAGCAGAATTTATAAAAAAATTTAGGGGCATCAATTTGTAATTGCCATGTAGTGTAGTGGTTAGGTGATGAGTTCTTCGTGTACAAGGTAAAGGGTTCGAAATCCTTTGACATCCCTTTTTCAGACAATTTTTTTTATAACTTTTCTGTAGAAAATATAAAAACGAATTTTCCAAAATTGTTACAGGAATAAAAAGAAAGTAAATATTTATCAAACAATTAAACTTTAAAAAAAACCTAATTGAATATTACTTCGTCTTCATCGCCGATCACCAACAGAAGTTCCAAAACTTTATCAAAAATTTCTGTTTCTTCTCCACCTTAAGCTCTAAGACTCTAACACCAGCTTTCTTCTATCTCTTATTTTTACTGATTTCTCTATTTGTCATTTTTTGCTTATTAACATTTTTTTGGTAGAATTCTTATAAACTAGTTAAGTTTCAAATTTATTTTGTGACGCGAAAAAAAAAATTTTGGGGCATAAATTTTTTATTTGCTTTAAGCATCAAATTTCTCCGGGCCGGCACTGGGTACTTGCAAGCCAAGGCCTAATCAAGGGAAAGTACAACTTAAGAAACTGAAAGAAGAATGCCACTGCGTCTATATATATTCATAAAACCATGAGAGATATTAACCATCATATCACCAAGTTAAATTTACACCATAAGAGTCAATCACATTTCTTTTCTGTTTTTAAAGAAGTCATAATAGTGATATTTAATATTCACATATAAAAGTAAGATTTTAAGAATAGATCACCCGCAAAGGGATGGTACTGCTTGCAACCTAAGGGGGATGCACCAATCATGGGAGCTAGTGATCTACTCCGGAGTCTGTCTCTTTTACACACTAAAGTCGAAGCTTTCTTCCATATGATGCAGTGTATGATTGGCGCCAATAATCTTGATGTAGTTTTTTCACTGACTGTTTATAAACTTGGTGAAGATAGTGTGTATTCACTTTCAGAGTAACCCGCTTTTTCAGTTTATTTTGAGGAGATTGCAATTGATATAGAAGAATTTTCTACCTTCTCTTCATCTTATTTTATGGCTTGGCTCATGCATGCTATGCTCAATTGTAAAATATTTTAACACAAAATCAATAAATTATTAGTTATATAAAAAAAAACAAAAACTCAATGAAACTAAAATACTATTCGTCAGAAAAGATAAGCATTAGAGCATGGCCCAAAATAAATAAATTTATTTCAAAAATATTTTAAAATGACAATAAAAAAACAAAACGAGAAAAAAAAATATAAAAATGAGTACACGTACATAAAAAATAACTTTCATTGACATATATGATAACAATAACATCACAATTCACAAAAATGAATAAGCAAAATATAAGATTAGCATAAGGGAAAACAACAAAATATAACCAAACTAATACGGAAAAATGTACAAAAAATCAATAACTTATAGAATATGACAATAAATATTAAATGGAAAACCGGAACAGAGTAGAACTAAGACTGATTCTGTTCATCCCAAACAGAACAAAAGAAACGTGTGTACAAAGAAACTTGTAGCTTCAAACAAATTTTACATAAGATTTGATTCATCTAGCTCCTGGATTAAGCTCTGTTGTGAAATTCATGGAAATCTCAACTGAAGAATCACTAGTTGAATCCGTCATACGGCTTCCCATGTTTCTTGCCACTTCCATGTTAAGACATTCTTTCAGATCCATTACTACTTGAGTCATCGTCGGTCTCCGTGAAGAAGACGGGTTCAAGCAAGTCATAGCGGTCTCAACAACTTTCCATATCGTGTTTGGATCAAAGTCTCCTTGAAGCTTAGGATCCACAATGCTGTTAATGTCTCCTCTTGATAGCATCAAACCTACCCATTCACCTATATGTGATCTTTCCCTCTTCATGTCTATCACGGGTTGGTTTGTTTAGCTCTAGTAGAACAACACCGAAGCTGAACACATCGCTTTTCTCTGTCAGCCAATTAGTTCTGTAGTATCTGAATTTAAAAATAAAAAAAAAACAAGAGAAAAAGGAAAAGGCACAATGTCAAGTAAGAACTAACATGAAAAATAAAAATC
>CM043884.1:3266187-3478073 GCA_024034495.1 Camelina laxa
GATATATAAGTTTTTTACAAATAAGAAATCATAAAAATATTAATTAATTTAATTTGATAAGTTTTAAAATAGTATAATAATTCTCTCCAAAGTTTCTAAAACCTTTTATTTAAGAAATTTTAAAGTATATTTAAGAAACTTAAACAATTTTTTATTAATTATTTTTCTCTCTCTACTCTAAGAAATTTATGTTAAAAAACTTCAGTGGAGATAACATTCTCTAACGTGAATCTTTCAAAAAAAAGGAAAAACATAGTCCTTATGGTGGTATTGGAGCTGAGTTCGACGATAGTATTTATGATGGAATTTCTAAAATCATTTTTTTTTTCTTTCAGTCAGCTTTAGTTTTGGATTACCCAGATGAATATGTAGAGTCCAAATGGCCAAATCATTCTGGAGAGTAATGGGATGATGGAATACACGATCACATCCCTATGATTATGGTAAAACATGTTGTATGATTTTTCTGAGTTAATGAAATTTGAAACGGTATTAACAAATTAACCAGTTTAATTATTATTATTATTATTTTTCGGTTTTATGAAATGTTCTTTGACTTTTTTAGTACCGCTGAGCTATTTAATTGTTTTTTTTGGTTTTTTAGCTTTTACGTTTTAGCGTTTATGTTTAGACGATTATATAAGTGAGTGAGTAGGTTTGGAGATGTTTTTTTATTTTATTTTAACGATTGTTATTATTGGGCCAGCCCAATGGGCTTAGGCCAGAGATTTGTAATCTCAGGTTTGGAGATGTTCTTAAAAAAGGATGTTATCTCTATCGAATATAACTTCAGGGTGAAACTAAATAAATACTTGAGGGGTTCATCCGTATAAAATATTAAATTCTCCTAACTATCTAAACTACTAAACTGTACGAGAGACTACACGAGTGGACTCATCATGGCCACACACAAAGAAGTGACGTCACTGCAAATCTTAAACCCACACCGTCAATAATGCTAATTCAGACGAAGCAGCCACCACTATTCTTCGAGCCGCCGCCGCCGATCCCGATCGAGGCCTAGAATCCAAATCTCTTCTAATCGGAGATGTCGCCGTTCGTCAAGTGTTATCTCTTTGCTTACAATTTTCTCCAAGCTTCTGCATGGTCTCTCTCTCTCTCTTTCTCGTTTTCACTCTCTTTGCCCTTTCTTTTGTTTTTCATCGGAATTGTATTGTTCTTCGCAGGACGATTTCGCTTCTGAGTATCTTGAGTAGCTTTTTATCGAACAAGACAATCAATGGCGCTTACGCTTCTGCTGGATACTTGATTAGTGAGTATAAATTTTAGGTTTTTATGTATTTGAATCGATTTTGATGTACTTACTTGTGAACTTAGAATCTATAGTTAAAATGATAGTCTAGTGGAATTGATGATTTCTGAGAATGGTCTGTGTTTGTTGGGTTTTGTTTTTGATTCGTTTAGGTGTGATGCAAACTGCTGCTGTTCTTGAAGTTCTTCATGGAGCTATTGGTAATGTATTTGATGTTTTTGTGATTGTTCCTTTTTTTTGGTATGGATTATGAATTGAAACACTGATTGATTGATTGAATGATTCTCTGTATAAATTAAAGGGATTGTACCTAGTGGATTCTTGTCTCCTTTGATGCAATGGAGTGGAAGAACTCACTTCATATTGGCAATTGTTGGACAGATCAGAGAGGTTTGTGTGTGTGTTTTTATACTCTTTTAAGAGCGTTTTACTGGAAAGCTGATACTAAGTTCCATCAGAGCTAGCAGTGTAATTCTGTTTTTACATTCATCTCTTATTTAGGTTCAGGATTCCCCATGGCTGTCAATAACACTTGCAGCTTGGTCTTTGGGTGAGGTGAGTCTTTCAATCTTTACAACAATAAGACGGAAAAATACCAATGAAAAGTTTATGATAGTTGAAAAGAAACATGTTATGGTCTGCGAGATGCTTTGAACACATTAGCAGTGAAGTGATCATAGTAGATCAAAAGAGTAATTTTAGCAGAATGAAGCACTGTCTTGGTGGAGGTGGAACAATGGTGTTTATATACAACTAGTTGTCTTACTTTTCCTAAAAGAGCTAAGCTGATTGTGCTAGCTGATTGTTGATTTGGATGTAGATGATCAGATATCCTCACTATGCTTTTACTTGCCTCGGTAGATGTCCCTATTGGCTAACCTATCTCAGGTGCAACATCATATCTTATTTATAATGTTTTTGAACTGAAACATTCCATATCACAGAATTTATTTTCTAGTTAGAACGGATTGCATATGATATGTTTTACCATCCAGGTACACAGGATTCATTATGATCTATCCAACAGGACTAGTGGGCGAATGTGAGTTCTCTGAAGCTAGAATTCTTCTTTACATTTCTTCTCGTTGACGTTGACCTTGTTTCTGCAGTGTTGATCATGTACAAAGCGCTTCCATATGTTAAAGAAAGGAATCTTTATGCAAATTTCTTCTCTGTTTTCCCCTTCAGTTACTACGATTTCCTTTGGGTATGTTCATCGTTTCCTTCAATAAAAGTAATAACCCTTTTGGCTTAAGTATCGTTGATGTTTTAAGCAGCGTTTTGGGATTTTCTTTGTGAAAACCCCTACTTTCTTAATCTTCTTGGTCTCATATTCTTCTTTCGATATCATCATTGTCTTTTCCATTAACCATTTTATCTTTCCATGGCATTTTTGTTCAGGCCGTCCTCTTGGTGTACCCGTTCCTTTGGTTGAAGCTTTATCTCCAGCTGTTCAAACAAAGAAAGTCTAAGCTTGGAAAACCGCAGAAGCATCAGAGCAAGAGAAAGAGAATGTGAAGTCCATTTAATCGTCTCAGACATGTATCTCACCATTGATTATATATATGTGCACCAAATTGTTCCTAAAATAGTATGATTCATCGGAGACTTTATTAAGGTCCATCTAGAGAAGAAGAACGAAGTGAACAACCAACAGAAATCCAGATAAAAAACCAAGTTTCACATGGTTGATTCACAATATTATGTGTTGTACAAACACTATTCTTCATATGCGAAGAAGTTAAAGAGGTCTCTATGCATCTTCTTTGAAACGAATTCAGGATAAAAACACAATGTCGTTCATTTACATAAGCAATTCATATCTTGACATGATCATTGACATGCTTATGGTTAATCGTAGCATCATATTTGAACTCTTACTTAAAAAAAGAGTGTTTGTTAAAGATGAAAGCATATCGCAAAACCCATAATTTAGAATAATTGAACAAGTTTTCGTTTTCAGTCTATAAACTCAATAAAAACCAGATAAGAGATTCGTCTTCAGTCAAACTATTTAATTGTTTTAGCTTTGGACGACCACCCAATTATTTTCTCAGTTCTCACTATCTTAAATTTAATTTAATGGAACAAAAATGCTTTCCTCTGCTGCAGCTTTTAATACCAGTCAACTTCTCGTGCACCTCAAGGTAATGTGTTCGCACTTAATACCCCAAAAAGCGATCAATCTTAGAATTTTGCATAAACATATCAAATAGAAATATTCAAACCCTTGGACCGACTTTAATACCGAAGTTGTTATCAGAAAAAGCTCTTATTTATTGGCCGGAACTGGAACCACCCATAAAGGTAACTTAACTTGTAAAAATTGTTCAAAAAGTAGACCATATATTCTAAGAACTACCTTCACTAATTAACAAATACTAAACAGTTATATTATATCACTATTAGGGTTTTGCAGAAGGTGCAGAAAACGGATTAATCTATGGCAGACCAGAAACATTAAGAAGAAATCTAATTTGGTTGTTTGAATACTTTAAAAACTTTAGTTACGACTTGAAAAATTTACAGTCAAAATAATTTTTTTTAATCGAACATACTTTTGGTAGATTAAGTCGTTCTAACAGTCAATCAAATGTCGCTAGAAACTGAACCATCGGACAGCAAAAAAACTGGTTGAGATAGAAATCAAATTGTGCCAACTGTTGTGGCCTTGACCATTCTAAGAATTGAACGATTAATCGTTGGGAGAGTTGAAAATATTAATTTATGACAAAACATTTGAAGATATATTCAAATTGATTGGATTTGGTAGTCAAAGCATTTAGTATCGTCAAGTCGACTTTTAGACTAATCAATTCACAAGTGAAGACACGTGTAATATTTTCAAGTTAGGGTCGTCTAAGTCACGAAAGATGAGTGTTGTCGATATATGACTTGTACTTGTTGCTATGTGCCGTCCATGGAAAATGCCAAAATCACGAGTTCCATAAGTTTGATAGGCCAACTAAAATGTATAGTTAAGGCATAAATATAGCTAAGGAAATTGTAAAAATTAATTATATAGTTTCTTTGTTGGGTTTTGTATATGGATTAGGATATATATATAGAAGTCTCAAGGACTCTTCTCTTTGTCACTTTAACTGTTTGTCTTATTCACTTGTCTAAAATATGTATACTGTAGATAGATATATTTGACTCTTTTATAAGAAATGAAAAACTTTGGGTTACTAGTTCGTTCATTACAGTGCAAATGGTTAGATTCTATTTTTAAGCCAATGAACTTTGCTTTCTAGTTATATCATAATTTTGAGCTAACTTATATGTCATCAAAGGTATTGTTATGCTAATGAATATATCATTTTATAATAATGTACTAGTAGCAGTCGAAAAGCAACAAATTGTGCGCCGTGAGCCGTTTAAGTGACAATTATAATATTTGATGTGGTAGTGTTATACTACTATATATTGTTTACGAAAAAAAACATTGAAATTCATACCACGAAGCTCGATAAAATGTTTTGTATAATAGTGGTTTTGAGTATTATGTGCGTAAAGAATATTCACATGAAAATGAAATAGAGTGTACAATCTAAACTAAAGCTAGCTAATGTAACGAATAAAGATATAATTAAGTATAGAGTAAGTAAAGCTCTACGTATCTCGTGGGAAAAACCAAAAATTACGTCACATTAAGATATCAAATATGTTTCTTGGGCAGTCCACAAGCCAATCTAATACAAGTATTAATTTAAGTTACATGCAAACAAAAAAAACATACTGCGACCTAAATTGGACTGGTCTGAATTTACCCATCTTTTTGTTAGTTTGTTCAAGAGAATCCACTGTAATTAAATGAAAAATATGTGTTTAGGAATGTGTAACAGAGTCAATCCACTATATTATTATCAAATGCAAATTCTTTTAGTTATGATTTACCATTTCTGAGCCTTAAAGATAAAATTTGAAACTGTCTGTATTTGGTCGTCTCACGGAGAAAATTAATTTATGTGGTTTGAATAAAAGAAGACTCCTTTTGACGTATAATAAAGAAGACTCCATTTTGTCTCCATCCAGAAAAATAAAAGTCACAGACTCACAGTAACACTTCCATTACCATTATATTTTATTTAGTTTTTTGTCATGAAACAAAAAAAGATGGAATTATGATTACTATACGTCTGTGAGTGTGACTATGCATAATTGATGGATTTGTTTGTTTTTTCCTACCGTTAAGCTGATTTGATGCTTCGTTTAGTTTAATATATCAAATCTAAACCTACAATCATTATTATTAGTTTAATATTTTCAAAATTGTAATGGCTAGAGAATATATAAGTATTCGTTTAATTAGTAGTATGTGGTAAAAACTCCACAACACCATTAATCTCAAATAGACTGCATAGTGCCACCATCTTCCTCAACGAATATAATATATGCATATATATACACAAATTTTTTTGAGAAATTATATATATGTAAAATAATTTGTAATTTATTGTATATATATATATATATATATATATTTTGTCGGCTGTGTTTCTTGAAATAACAAAATCAAAGTTCAACCATTCACTTTTACATTTTATATAGGAATTTTTCTTTGTCACACTCACATGGGTTAACGACTTTTTAAAGGATGTTCCATAGAAAAAAATAACCGATTTATTGTTTTCAAACCAACGCACTGATATTTTTACACTGATGCAATGATATTTATGTAAATGCATATACTTACTATATATAGGTTCGTCGATACAACAACCATTACAAAGAATCTCATTCTAATTCCCCTAAACAGAGTTAACAAACCTCAATAGACACTACTGATCAATGGATGACTTATCTTCTTCTTATTGGTTTCATCAAGAGGTATCATCATCATCATCATCATCATCATCATCATCATCATCATCATCATCATCATTTTTCCTTAATTTTCTCATACGAAATTTTTCTATTTTTTGTTAAATGCAGAGCATTGATGAAATGAGGCAGAATCTACAGAACACTCTGTCCAAGCTAGAGACACTGAGAATGGAAGCTAGCGAGAAATCAAGAACACACAGAGAAGAAGTGAACCAACTTCTCAACCTCCTCAAACTCACTCAGCAAGAACGAGACGAAGCTAGACAACAGTTATCACAGTTCCTCCTCTTCAAAACCCAACAAAACCCTAATTCAAGAAGCATCACTGAATCAAACAGCTTCTCTCAAGATGTATCTTCTTCTTCTTCTCCTTCTTCCTCAGAACTCTCCAGCTTCTTCAATATCCATCCTCAGCCGCCGTTGATGAAAAATCTCGAAGATCCAACGGCTTGTAATCGTCATCAGATCGATCCTCTAGACGTTCTTGTGATGGGGAAAGCTTTTCCGGAAACGGGAAAGCTTTTGAAAGCGGTGGTTGAAGCTGGACCGCTTCTTCAAACGCTTCTTGTCGCTGGACCGCTTCCCAAATGGATAAACCCACCGCCTCAAACGCAATCGCAGCGTTTTGAGTTACCTTCTATCTCGTTCAGAGGGTCCGATGTTAATAATAGCAGTTCCGCGTCGGGGATATGTGATTCTCTGACGTGTTCTGGTTCGGTTAATGGATTTGATTTCGGTCCGAGTTCGGTTATCGATCAATCAATATTAACCGGAAAGAGGCAGAGATTAGAGTAGCGACGGAGCAGTTTTGTAAGTAAGGGTGATTGTTATTTCGATTATCATATCACAAACACTGGGAGATATACATAAATTAAGTTGAAAGTAAGTGCAAAAGAAACAACAATCCAAGAATTGTAAAGATTGAAAATATAAATTAAACTTTTATAATAAGTTGCCAAAGAAAAGTTTTAGAATACCAACAAATTTATTTATTTATTTTTTAAGCAATTATGTTCTTAGACTATTGAGATATTATTATAGTGCGATCATGGAAACAGGTTTCCCTGAATCGACAATGTTAAATTAGAGAGATCTCTATTTATAGCATCAACAAGATTAAAATTGAAGACATGCTCGTCCCAACCACCATTAGTGTTCATGTAGTACCTCTCAAAGAAGTTTACTCCCCCAGTGCGTTCCACGGCCAATACCGTCGTACTTGTTGTTCCAAAGCGTTGATTGTCAAGCTGAATCGAAATGATAATAAAAAGATTAGCAAACTAATGATGGTACGAGGATGGATGGATCGATCATATATAAAAACGTTAGATATCATAATTTCTTACTCCTGAGACAGGATGCCTAGCCATCATTTCCACATACATCGTGTCTTGACCACCCCTTTCGTCCTCAGGTTTACACATAAAGTCCCTAGCAAACTTGATAAGCGGTGGTAGTTGAACGTTTCCCAAATCAACAATCTCCTCATTAAATAAGTGTTTTAGGCGCATATCCTACAAAAAGAAGAGGGTTTGAAAGAGCTAGAAACTAAATGAATACGATTTTGACAACAAGACACAATTGTAACTTGATTATTTATTTACCTTGGACCTGGCAGAGACTAAGGAATCGAGACCGTTGTAAGGAGAAAGTGTGTGCACACCAAAGTTAACGGTTGTTTCACGACATTTGGCTCATGTTGATTTGGTTTCCTGATATGAACCATTGAATTTGAAGCCATGTCTGCGACTATAAGGCAATAGGACCACGCACTGTGTTTACCCGCTTCATGCTGTTCCACATGGTCGGCAAACTCCAATGGACTCATATTGCTCTGCTATCAAACAAAGAAACCGTTGTTAAAATTTATCTTTGTATGAAAAGCCCAAAAAAAAAAGAAGGAATGAAAACAAACATTCAAGAAAGCAATGGGGTAAAACTCGCAGCCGTCGTTTGGAAGAAACTTGTCATCCAACAACGTTATACTCATTAGAAACGCAACTCGGCCTCGTTCAGAAATAGCAAACCATGTTCCGTCGTTATCTTGGCACCGACCACTCAAAATCTGTTCTTTCCAAGATGCCTTACTTATGACCCTGTTAATACATATATCAGAATTCAGGCAGACCATAAATCATAAAATCAAAAACCATCAACATTATTAATATACGCAAGAAACGTCGGAATGAATTGTATTTTATAACTTGCCTGTTTGCCCAATTGTCTCTGTTCATCACAAGCGTCAGTTGGTTGTTGCCTTCCTCTGCCCAGTTGAATGCTACGATCCCCATCTTTCTTTTTGTTTCCTTTTGAAAGAATATAGAACTATTTGAATCTCTCTCTCACTTTGCACTCTTGCTTTGTTCGTGTAGTGATATCTTGAGTTGTGACCCCTTCTCTGTTTTTTATAGCCGAGAGAGATGATGGATGATCTCTCTGCTCTGCTTTGTGCCTTTGTCCTTTACTACTTCTTCTCTACTCCAACGTAACCACCCGAAGCGCGTGACAGCTTGATTTATCCATTTTTGGATATATCTTTTGCTGTTTTCTATCACCATAATACGCTCCATCGAGTAACCCATGAACCGTGTATCTGTGGTGCAATGTACCCTTACATATGTGTAAATTATCGATTAAAAAGTAGTGATGAGTAATATGAAAGGTGAAGAGTTTCAACAATATTCCACTTTTGATCTCTAGCTTTTTTTCTGTTAGAGATTGAGTCATGTCTATGGTGGAACTATCAAGAATTATTAATTTTTTTCTTACTATACTAAGAAAAAAAAATACAACAAACTAAGTGGTTTCTGGTGGTAATACACACGTTAAAGAACTCAAATCCAAAGGCAAACTATATTCTTTGGTCTTAGCTATATAGCTTTGGTGGTAGTTGTGTTGATTGTGTGTAATGAGGAGGAGTCATATGTGTATTAGATTGTGTATGTCCAACAATTTAGAATTACTTTTTTACTAATTTGAAGAGAAAAGTGAAACGAAGACGTTTAAATAAAGAAAACAAAGATGGAGATGAATGATGAGGTGGCAGCTTATGGTTCGGTTTAATATCTGGGCTTTGAGTTACCTTCTATCTCATTCAGAGGGTCCGATGTTAATAATAATAGCAGTACCGCGTCGGGGATATGTGATTCTCTGACGTGTTCTGGTTCGGTTAGAGTAGCTAATTCCAAGAGCAGTTTTGTAAGTTTGGGTGATTGTTATTTCGAGTATCATGTCACAGACACTAGGAGATACATAAATTAAGTTGAAAGCGAAGAGCAAAAGAAACAACATCCCAAGAATTGTAAAGATTGAAAATATAAAATTAAACTTTTTTATAAGTTGCCAAAGGAAAGTTTTAGAATACCAACAATTTTATTTATTTATTTTTAAGCAATTATGTTCTTAGACTATTGAGATATTGTTATAGTCGCTATCAAGGAAACAGGTTTCCCTGAATCGACAATGTTAAATTAGAGAGATCTCTATTTATAGCATCAACAAGATTATTTTACTAAAGATAAGTTATATTTTGGACGCTGCTATTAAGGTTTCTTCGAACTCTCTCTACTGGATGTTGAAATTGAAGCGGTGCTCGTCCCAACCACCATCAATGTCCATGTACCTCTCAAAGAACTTTACTCCCCCAGTGCGTTCCACGGCCAATACCGTCGTACTTGTTGTTCGAAAGCGTTGTTTTTCAAGCTGAATCGAAATGATAAGAAAAAAAGATTAGCAAACTAATAATGATGGTACGAGGATGGATGGATCGATCATATATAAAAACGTTAGATATCAAATTTCTTACTCCTGAGACAGGATGCCTAGCCATCTTTTCCACATACATCGTGTCTTCACAACGCCTTTTGTCCTCAGGTTGACACATAAAGTTCCTAGCAAACTTGATAAGCTGTGGTAGTTGAACGTTTCCCGAATCACCAATCTTCTCATTAAAAAAGTGTTTCAGGCGCATATCCTACAAAAAGAAGGGTTTTGACAATAAGAGGAGTAGTTAGTTACAAACAAGATACTTGTAACTTGATTATTACCTTGGATCTGGCAGAGACTAAGGAATCAAGACCGTTGTAAGGAGAAAGTGTGTGCACACCAAAGTTAACGGTTTGTTTCACGACATTTGGCTCATTTTGATGTGGTTTCCTGATATGAACCATTGAATTCGAAGCCATGTCTGCGACTATAAGGCAATAAGACCACGCTTTGTGCCTACCCGCTTCAAGCTGTTCCACATGGTCGGCAAACTCCAGTGGACTCATATCGCTCTGCAATCAAACAAAGAAACCGTTGTTCAAGTTTATGTTTGTATGAAAAGCCAAAAAAAAAAAGAAGGAAGGAAAACAAACATTCAAGAAAGCAATGGGGTAAAACTCGCAGCCGTTGTTTGGAACAAACTGGTCATCCAACAAGTTTATACTCATGAGAAACGCGACTCGGCCTCGTTCAGAAATAGCAAACCACGTTCCGTCGTTATCTTCGCACCGACCACTCAAAATCTGACCTTCCGAAGACGCCTTACTTATGACCCTGTTAATACATCAGAATTCAGACAGAGACCATAAATCATAAGATACCATCAACATTATTAACATACACAAGAAACGTCGGAATGAATGTATTTTATAACTTGCCTGTTTGCCCAATTGTCTCTGTTCATCACAAGCGTCAGTTGGTTGTTGCCTTCCTCTGCCCAGTTGAATGCTACGATCCCCATTTTTAAAGAATATATAGAAGTTTTTTTTTTTGTTGCTATTATCTCTTGGCACTCTTGCTCTGTTCGTGTTGAGTTGTGACCCCTTCTCTGTCTTTTATAGCCGAGAGAGATGATGGATGATGTCTCTGCTCTGGTTTGTCCTTTACTACTTCTTCTTCTTCTCTGTCTCCAACGTAACCACCCGAAGCGCTTGACAGCTTGATTTATCCATTTTTGGATATTGCTTTTGCTGTTTTCTTTCACCATAATACTCTCCATTGAGTAACCCATGTCTCTGTGGTGCAATGTACCTTTACATATGTGTAAAACGATTAAAAAGTGACTTTCTAGTATCAGAATGTTGCTATTGTGACGAGTAAAAAGGAAGATGAAGAGTTTCAACAATTTTCAACATTATTCCACTTTTGCTCTCTAGCTTTTTTTTTTTCTGTTAGAGATTGAGTGATGGACAAGTCATTTGTATCGTGGAACTTATCAAGAATTATTAACTTTTTTTTTCTTACTTTTACTTATAAAAAATATACATCAAGTGGTTTCACACAAGTTCAAGAACTCAAATCCGAACTATTCTTTGGTGGTAGTTCGATTCTTACTAGTGTTGATTGTGTGTAATGAGGAGTCATGTGTATGTCCAACAATTTAGAATTACTTTTTTACTAATTTGAGAGAAAAGTGAAACGAAAACGTTAGAGAAAAACACAGATGGAGATGATGATGATGAGGTGGCAGCTTAATTATCTCAATCGAGGATTCGGTTCGGTTTTCTCCTCGATGATCCGGTTCAATCTAGATTTGTTAATTTTAGCTAGGGTTTCTGATTTTAAAATGATCGGTTCTGCTGTATAAATAATACTATGTGAGCTCCTTCCTGCATCGCCGCCATAATTAAGGACATGGATCTTCTTCGTCTTTGCTTTGCTTTGTTGTTCGATCTAGTCTTAGATGTTCGTTTATATTCATTCGTTGTTCAATTAGATTAAGGCTTAGTGTAGTGTTATTGCCTCAATTGATTACAACCTTTATTTCATTATGAGTTAGGATTATAACTTTAAGTATGGTACAGAGAGAGAGAGAGCAGATGATGGGATACACTTGATCTCTGAACTTCACAGGTAAGTTTGCTTGTTGATAACTACTGGTTTTGCTGATGCTCTCTCTCTCTCACATACACTCTCTGCACCTGATTTAGATTTTTTTTTATTCCTGAGATTGCTCCATTTGAGACGTTGCTGTGATTAAGTGATACTGATTTTATTAGAACAGATACTGATTTAGTGATTAAGTGATATGAGTATAGGAAGCAACCCGTATAGTAGAGAAATCTGTGGATATGATCGCATTTTGTGAAGTCTATTTGTGTGGTTCAAGGAATCAGGTAGTGAGAGTGAAAGTGAGTGCGAGATTCAGAGCTAGGCACCAATATTGCTGTCATTTGGGAGATGGAAGCATCAAGCTGTCTTCGTGATTATTGAACTGACTTGGCAAGAACAGTGATGAGCGACACAGTCATATGATCACTACTCAATTTGGATTCTCGAGCAATCACAGTACGGAAACTTGTCATACTTTTTCCCTTTTGTTCTGCTTCGAATCAAACCTATATTTCCATATTCGTTCTCAGTTTTTGGTTATTTGCCTCTTAACACCAGCTTCTAGATTAGTTGTATCCTGCAATGTCTGCATTACATTACATTACATTTAGTTCTAGATGTGAATTTAATTAACTGATGTAGTAAATGATATCAATGTTTTGAAAAGGTTGTATGATTAACCCTGAGAGCTTGTTGATGATTACACAAGAATGAATCAATTATAAATACAAATTTCAGAAGTGTTTGTTTCTTATCAAAAGCTTTTTGTCAAGCCAAAGGGTGATCGTTATCAGATATATAAATGTGACCCATCTTTTTGCGTTTGGTCTCCATATATCTTCTGTTCTCCTTGGTGATTGGTGTCACTACCGGAACACGGCCAACTACAGCGAGTCCATATCCTTTCAGACCGGTGAACTTTGCAGGGTTATTCGTCATTAGTCTCATTGTTCTTACTCCTATGTCTCGTAGCATCTACATTGGACCATCCCAAATCAAAAGAATTGAGAGAAAGCTAGTGTATGTTGATCAATGGTTATGAGTTGGTCGTAAAATGTAACCAAACCAAAATAATATAGCTGACCTGAGCACCAATACCATATTCACGAGAATCAATGGATAGGCCAAGTTCAACATTAGCCTGAACAGTATCGTGTCCTTCATCCTGCAAGTTATAAGCCCTAAGCTTGTGACCAAGGCCAATGCCTCTTCCTTCATGGCCACGGAGATACACGACGACTCCTCTTCCCTCTTTCTCAATTAGCTTCATGGCTAACTCCAATTGGTTTCCACAGTCACACCGCTCTGAGCCAAAAATGTCTCCTGTTAAGCACTCTGAATGTACTCGTACCAGAATGTCCTCACCATTTCCGACGTTTCCCTGGTCACGATTCAGACAGAGACAAACAAACAAAACTAGTTTTAAAATCTGAGATGACACCAGTGTAAATTGATACAATATTTAGAAGCTAGTGGTGCTTGATTTATACCTTAACGAGGGCGATATTTTCAGTTCCATCGAGTTTAGATCGATAACAATAAGCTTGGAAAAGTCCCCATTTGGTAGGCAAACGAGACACTGTGATCCTCTCCACAAGCTTATCTCGCTTTCTTCGATATCTACAAGTATATCAAACTCCAGAAACTTACTTGTATCCAGAGTTTTCTATCTTTTCAATACTGTAGATGGTCTAATTCTTTTCTAACCTGATTAGATCAGTCAAGGATACAATGGGAATGTCATGTTCTTTAGCAAGCTTTTTCATATACGGTAGTGAAGCCATTGACCCATCTTCTTGATCAAGAATAGCTGAAAGAACAGAGACGGGACGTAGACCAGACAATATCATTAGATCCACAGAAGCTTCAGTATGACCAGCTATGTCTATATTTTGCATCTCCTTAGCTTGTATTTGTCATGCATTTAGCTAGGACAACTAGTCGTTTTGCATCATTTTAGAACCTCTTTCGTACACTTCGCATGTTTAGGAAGTTTCTGCATCATCCTTGCATACATTGTGCATTTCGGAGTATTCAGGTGTCTAGGAGACATTGGAAGCGCAGAAGATCGAGCCACGCTCACCTCCACGATCGAGCCACGCTCAACTGCACCAATCGAGCCCTCTCAGCTGCTGCAATCGAGCGCTCCTCACTTCCGAATCGAGCTGCTCCTCACTTCCGAAATCGAGCTGCTCCTCACTTCTGAAATCGAGCTGCTCCTCACTTCCGCAATCGAGCGCTCCTCACTTCCGAAATCGAGCGCTCCTCACTTCCGAAATCGAGCGCTCCTCACTTCCACAATCGAGCGCTCACTGGAGCCACTCCTACTCACTCCACTTGACCTCACTCTAGGGAGAGACGACACGCGACTGGACCGCACATGTCAGGAAGACGTTCTGTCTTACGCGCTTCAGGAGATTCTCAAACCGACGCTTCACCTTGTCGTTTTAAGTTTTAGGGATTTACATGTTTTTACTATAAATACATTTTGCTAAGTCTTGGTGGACAACATCTTAGTTTTTATCTCGTTTTTATTTTGTAAGGTTTTCCCTAGCCACCAAAAACGTACTCGACTTTGTATCCCAATATCTTTGAACTTATTCAGTATTTTGATTTGATTTCTTCTAAAAAGTTGTTCATCTTATTTTAATCTGTCTCATTATGCTTGATTCAATGATTTCTGTGTTTGCATCCTCGACTATGATTTTCGGATCTGAGTAGTGCGGTAGTTCTTGAGGATGGGATAGATTAGGTGGAGGATCTTAGGATGTAGAGTGTTTAAGCTTTGATTATATGATTCCCTTCTGCACTAGAGTTAGGATTACTAGTTTCTCTCTGATCAATTGGAACTAGGTTCGAGACATTTCCACACCCAAAAGGTGTTTGATGAAATGTCTGACCAACTAGTGCCAGAGACTTACGTTCCTAGCCTAAGAGATTAGTTGTCTAGGATGTTTGTTGACGTGAATGAACTTGTTTGTCATGCCTGCTCAGCCACGTTTCTCTAGCGAGAGTTAGGTATGGAAGTGGTTGAGTCTGAGTAGCTTTTGCCAAGAGATTGGATTAGCTAAGTTGTGATGTTCATTGTTTAGGGATAGTTTGCTTGTGGTATGTTAAACACTCTGTAGACTAGGATACTCCACCGACATCAATTACCCCATCCTTAGGACTTCTTTCTTTTTAAATTTTATTACATTCCTGGAACTGTTTCGTTTGTTCATGCTTAGAATCGTTTTTGGTTTCACTTATTCATTTTCGCTTATTTTCATGCATTTGCGTTTCTAGTTCTGTGAGTCATTTTCGTTTTGCATTTTGACCATTCTAGGACTGTTAGACAAACACTCTTTTTGAATTGGCTTGACTTGTGACTTCTTGATTGCATCTTGAGTGACTAGCATCATCCCATTTGGATTGACACCTTAAGTACTACAACTACATAAGGTTAATTGAACCTACTAGGATAGACATACAAAAATCCTAGTATCAATTTGGCGCCGTTGCCATTTGGGATTCGTTTTGCTACATTTAAGATTTCAAGTATTGCAAGATTAAGTTCTGATACAATTATCATTCTGAGTACTGACTTGTTTTGGTTGTCTGCTTGTTTGTTTTGCATCTCAGGTACCTGTTACCTTGCATGCACACCAGATCAAGAGGGCATCAGAATCTCCTTCCTGTGATCGACGAAATAAATCGGTTGCAACGCCCACGACAAGCTCGTCAACCCACTGATCATCCCACACAAGTCACTATGGAACACCAGAATGAACCACATCAGGGACCGCGAAACATTGGTGCTGGGGATGCACCGAACACTCATACTCAACGTGCTGGAATCGTCCCTCCCGCCGTGCCGAACAACAACTTCGAGATCAAAAGTGGTCTGATCACCATGATCCAAGGAAACAAGTTTCACGGGTTGCCTATGGAGGATCCACTCGACCATTTGGACGAGTTCGACCGTCTTTGTGGTCTTACCAAGATCAACGGCGTAAGTGAGGATGGTTACAAGTTGCGCCTCTTCCCTTTCTCCCTGGGAGACAAGGCTCATCAATGGGAGAAAAACCTTCCCAAGGGATCAATCACCACCTGGGATGGTTGCAAGAAAGCATTCTTGGCCAAGTTTTTCTCCAACTCCAGAACAGCACGTCTCAGGAATGAGATTTCCAGCTTCACTCAGAAGAGCTCAGAATCATTCTGTGAAGCATGGGAGCGTTTCAAGGGTTACCACAGCCAGTGCCCACATCATGGTTTCAGCAACGAGTCATTACTGAGTACTCTCTACCGTGGTGTCCTTCCCAAAATACGTATGCTGCTTGATACCGCTTCTAACGGTAACTTCCTGAACAAGGATGTCGATGAAGGTTGGCAACTGGTGGAGAATCTCGCTCAGTCCGACGGCAACTACAACGAGGATTATGACCGCACATTTCGCGGCGACGCTGGGTCTGAAGAGAAGTACAAGAAGGACCTCAAGAATGTCAACGAGAAGCTTGACCGTATCTTGCTGAGCCAGCAGAGGAGCGTCCACTTCGTCTCTGAGGACGACCCTTTCCAAGTTCCAGATGGGGAGGGTGAGCAGAGTGAAGAGATCAACTATGTTCAGAATCAGGGTGGATACAACAAAGGTTATAACCCCTACAAGACGAACCCCAATCTGTCTTACCGAAGTACCAATGTTGCTAATCCACACGATCAGGTGTACCCGCCGCAACAACAACAGCAAGGGCAACAAAAACCTTTTGTGCCTTATAATCCAGGATTCGTTCCAAAACAACAGTTCCAGCAGGGTTACCAAGCTCCCTCGGGACCACCGCCAGGATTCCGCCCTCAACCAGTTCAGCCTACACCAACCCCAGATCAAGAAATGAAGCAGATGATGCAACAAATTCTTCAGGGTCAAGCTAGTGGTTCTATGGATACTGCTAAGAAGTTTGCTGACCTTAGTCAGAGGATGGAATGTTCCTACAATGATCTGAACGTCAAGTTTGAAGCTTTGAATTCGAAGATAAGGTATATGGAAGGCCAATCTGTTTCTACTTCTGCACCAAAGTCTGGCCAATTCCCAGGGAAAGCTGTTCAGAACCCCAAGGAGTTTGCCAACGCCATTACGCTGAGAAGTGGGAAAACATTGCCTCCCAGACACGGAGTTCCAAACGTCACTGAGGACAGTGCAGAATTAGATGGGGAGGATTTTGTTCCGGATGATGCTCAGATGGAGAACCTAGTAGAAGCAGTCAAAAACCCAATCGAGCCAGTGAAGCTGTCAGAACCTGAAGCCGTTAAGGAACCTGCTGTTCCTGATGACAGACCTGCGAGATTCATCCCTCCACCGTACAAGCCTCCTCTACCGTTTCCAGTGAGGTTCAAGAAGCAGCTTACTGAGAAATACAAAGCCTTGTTCGAAAAACAAGTCAAGGAGATTGAGTTGAGAATGCCACTGCTGGATGCATTCGCACTTGTTCCTCACTACCAGAAATTCCTCAAGGACTTAGTGATGGAGAGATCAAAGGAAGTTCAAGGCATGGTGGTACTAAGTCTTGAATGCAGTGCAATCATCCAGAAGAAGGTTGTACCCAAAAAGCTCAAAGATCCTGGATCATTCACTCTACCCTGCTCCATTGGACCTATGCCTTTTGATAAGTGTCTATGTGATCTTGGCGCTTCAGTCAATCTAATGCCGTTCTCTGTGGCTAAGAGGTTGGGTTTCACAAGGTTAAGGGTTGTGACATCTCCCTCATCCTTGCAGATAGATCAGTGAGACTTCCACATGGTATTTTGGAAGACTTACCTGTCAGGATCAGAGATGTGGAAGTGCCAACTGACTTTGTGGTTCTGGAGATGGATGAAGAACCAAAAGAGCCTCTGATCTTAGGAAGACCGTTCCTAGCGACTGCTGGAGCCATCATTGATGTCAGGAATGGGAAGATTGATCTCAATATGGGTGACGACTTCATCATGAAGTTTGACATCAGGGATACTTTGAAGAAGCCAACAATAGGAGGACAAATCTTCTACATTGAAGAGATGGATAAGTTGGCTGATGAGTTGTTGGAGGAACTAGCTGAGGAGGACCATCTAAAAAACGCTCTAACCAAGGATGGAGAAGACGGGTTCCTGCATGAGGAAACCACTTGTTACAAGAATCTGCTAGACTCCCACAGAGAAATAAATGGGCAAGAGGAGTTCGAGCAACTATCTAATGCGGATGGGGTATGTGTAGTTGAGACGGAGGGTTCAGAGCGAAAAATCTCCCATTCGACCGTCGTCAGGACCCAAATCGAGACACCGACATCCCACTCAATCGAGCCATCACTCGAGTCGCACACCTTCCACTCGACCGTGACCGCTCCTGAATCCCATGCCGACGACTGGTCAGAACTGAAGGCTCCAAAGGTAGAACTCAAAACTCTTCCTTCCGGGCTCAGGTACGTTTTTCTGGGAACCAATTCTACTTATCCGTCATAGTGAATGCTAGGTTGAGTGATGATGAATTGGGGTTGCTAGTAACTGAGCTAAAAAAATTTAGAAAGGCCATAGGTTATTCTTTAGATGATATCAAAGGAATCTCACCTAGTCTTTGCACACATAGGATCAATCTTGAAAATGAGTCTTATACTAGTATTGAACCCCAGAGAAGATTGAACCCCAACCTGAAAGAGGTAGTTAAGAAAGAAATCCTAAAACTACTCGATGCTGGAGTTATCTATCCTATCTCTGATAGTACTTGGGTATCTCCAGTGCACTGTGTACCTAAAAAGGGAGGAATCACTGTCGTCAAAAATGAAAAAAATGAGCTAATCCCAACCAGGACAATCACAGGACATAGGATGTGCATTGATTATAGGAAGTTAAATGCTGTTTCTAGGAAGGACCATTTTCCTCTTCCTTTCATTGATCAAATGTTGGAAAGACTAGCTAGTCATCCTTACTACTGTTTCCTTGATGGGTATAGTGGATTTTTCCAAATTCCTATCCACCCAAATGATCAGGAAAAGACAACTTTTACTTGTCCCTATGGCACTTTTGCCTACAGACGCATGCCATTTGGTTTGTGCAATGCTCCTGCCACCTTTCAAAGGTGCATGACTTCAATTTTCTCGGATTTAATTGAGGAGTCAGTGGAAGTGTTTATGGACGACTTCTCTGTATACGGTTCCACTTTCTCCTCTTGTTTGTTGAATCTGTGCAGGGTATTAACGCGATGTGAGGAACGAACCTGGTGCTGAACTGGGAGAAATGCCACTTCATGGTTGAAGAAGGGATTGTTCTGGGACACAAGATTTCTGAGAAAGGAATTGAGGTTGACAAAGCTAAGATTGAGGTCATGGTTCAGCTTCAACCGCCTAAGACAGTGAAGGACATCAGGAGTTTTCTGGGGCATGCTGGGTTTTACAGGAGATTCATCAAGGACTTCTCAAAAATAGCAAGACCTTTGACAAGGTTGCTCTGCAAGGAGGCTGAGTTCGAATTTGATGCAGCATGTTTGGAAGCCTTCAGCAAGATCAAGGAAGCTTTGGTTTCAGCACCCATAGTGCAAGCTCCGAATTGGGATCATCCTTTTGAGATCATGTGTGATGCTTCAGATTTCGCAGTTGGAGCAGTTCTGGGACAGCGTATTGACAAGAAGCTTCATGTCATCTACTACGCGAGTCGCACATTGGACGAGACCCAGGGAAGGTATGCTACCACAGAGAAGGAACTCCTAGCAGTTGTGTTTGCATTCGAGAAATTCAGGAGTTATCTTGTGGGATCGAAGGTCATTGTGTACACCGATCATGCCGCTCTGAGACACATCTACTCGAAGAAGGATACCAAACCGAGACTGTTGAGATGGATCCTGCTTCTCCAAGAGTTTGACATGGAGATAGTTGACAAGAAAGGAATAGAAAATGGAGTTGCAGACCACTTGTCAAGGATGAGGATTGAAGATGCTGTTCCAATAGATGACTCAATGCCTGAGGAACAACTTCTGGTCGCCCAGGTTTGTGAGCAGATGCATGACGCCGGAGTTGAGAACCTAAAAATCGACTGTATGGCGATCACCTCGGATACTGCGCCATGGTATGCTGATTTCGTGAATTACAAGGTCTGTGGAGAAGTTCCTGATGACATGGATCCCTACAGGAAGAAGAAGTTTTTCAGAGAGGTCAACCACTACTTCTGGGATGAACCCTATCTGTACAAGAGAGGTTCTGACGGTCTATTCAGAAGATGTATAGCAGAAGGGGAAGTGCAAGGAGTGCTTGAGCACTGTCATGGCTCAACCTATGGAGGTCATTTCGCCACATTCAAGACAGCTCAGAAGGTTCTTCAAGCGGGTCTCTGGTGGCCAACCTTGTTCAAGGACGCTCACAGTTTCATCACCAAGTGTGATGCTTGTCAAAGAATGGGCAACATCACAAGGAGGAACGAGATGCCCCAGAACCCGATCCTGGAGGTAGAGATATTTGACGTTTGGGGGATAGACTTCATGGGACCTTTCAACCCTCCATCAAATGGAAATGTCTATATTCTGGTGGCAGTTGATTATGTTTCTAAGTGGGTTGAAGCCATTGCCAGTCCTACCAATGATCACAAGGTCGTTTTGAAGTTGTTCAAGAGTATAATTTTTCCAAGGTATGGGATACCCAGAGCAGTGATAAGTGATGGTGGAACTCACTTCGTCAACAAGGTATTTGAGAGTATGTTGCGAAAATATGGGGTCAAGCACAAGGTGTCTACTGCGTATCACCCTCAGACCAGCGGACAGGTTGAAGTTTCGAATAAGCAGATCAAGGCTATCTTGTCAAGGATTGTTGGGATTTCAAAGAAAGATTGGTCTGTCAAGTTGGATGAGACTCTCTGGGCGTACAGAACAGCATTCAAGACGCCAATAGGCAGAACACCATTTCAGTTGGTGTATGGTAAAGCATGTCATCTCCCTGTGGAAGTTGAGTACAAAGCGCTTTGGGCAATCAAGTTGCTGAACTTGGATATTGACACGGCTCAAGCTAAGAGAACTCTTGACATCCATGAGTTGGAAGAAATACGACTTGATGCTTATGAGAGTTCTAAGATTTACAAGGAAAGGACAAAGAATTTTCATGACAAGAAGATTATTGTCAAGGAGCTCAAGGCTGGGGATCATGTTTTGCTGTTCAATTCCAGACTTAAGTTATTTCCTGGAAAGCTTAAGTCTAGGTGGTCTGGACCTTTTACAGTCAAGGACGTTCTACCATTCGGAGCCATCACTCTTCTGAACAAACAAGGATGGCAGCGAATTCACTGTAAACGGCCAAAGAGTAAAAATATATTTAGCTGACCAAGTCCAACCA
This sequence comes from Camelina laxa, assembly GCA_024034495.1. Lineage (NCBI taxonomy): Eukaryota > Viridiplantae > Streptophyta > Magnoliopsida > Brassicales > Brassicaceae > Camelina > Camelina laxa. The sequence goes on from CM043884.1 coordinate 3,287,422, forward strand.
GAGGGGTCTTCTGTGCTCCTCTATGAACCCCAAAAAGCCTAAAAAGCTGAAAAGTCAAGCTAGTGACTTTAAACAAGCTCACTTGGGAGGAAGTCCCAAAGGTATCACTGTAAATATTTGTTTTAGGATTCTTGTGTTTTTAATTTTTGTTTTTGGTTTTCTTGTGTTCAGGAATTTATGGAAAGGAGTCTAAGCAACAATAAAAAATGCGGGAATCTACAGAAGGACTTCAGAAAATATACAGTAGCTAAAAAGTGAGTTCAGAATCAAGTTAAGTATGACGAGTTCTACAGAAAAGAGACAGAAGATACAGAGAAGAGAAAAGCAGAGTGAAAAGAAGAGTGAGGTGAAGACTCAAGAAAAAAAAAAAAAAAAAAAAAAAATTTGGTGCAACCGAAGACACCCACGTGAACCTTTCTTCACCACTCAATCTTCACTCACTCCCTTACTCATCCTTCCCCACGTGAAAGCTTCCCCATTTATTTCTTGTTCTCTCCCAACAAACACATCACTTTATGTCTCCTTTCTTCCCATCACTCCACTACTCCTCCTTCTTTCCTCCTCTTTAAATTATATTCTCCCCTCTCTTCTACACGCACCCTCACCTTCACCATTATCATCTCATTTCACTCTCTCTTTCTCTTTGTTAAATTTCCATACTTCATTCACTGCCGCTACGCCACTCGACCGGACCATCGACGCGAGTCTCTCCACGCCAACGTAGAAGTCACCACGCAAAGACCGACGATCTCGACGACCTGGCCGGCGTGAAGTTGCCCTGCCAAAGTCTCACTCAAATCGAGCCGTCCTCACACCGCCAATCGAGCCATCCTCACACCGCCAATCGAGCCGCCCCCGTAACCTTCAATCAAGCCACTCTCGATTCACTCTCTCCGCCCCAGAAACACCTTCGTTCTCACAAGATTCCTGTTCCGGCGAAGCTGCACAACTCAATCGAGCCGTCTCCAGGAAGCGTCACTCGAGCCACCCCACCACTCAATCGAGCCGTCTCCAGGAAGCGTCACTCGAGCCAGTCTCACCACTTCAATCGAGCCATCTTCGAAGTCCCGCCTGACCAACGCGTTCTCGTCGTCGTTGCCGTTCGTCAATACTCGCACTAAGACCAGTCCACTCGACCTGACAAACAAACATCACTCGAGCCACCTCTCGGAACCGTTACTGTTCGAGCGGACAAAGTCACTCTCTCAACCTCTCTCGAGCCGGTTTCAGAACATCAATCGAAGCCCTCTCACTCGAGCCAATCTCACCACTTCCATCGAGCCGACCACCATCTTGTCACGCACTCGATCGGATAATTCTTTCCTTGCACTTTAAAATTTTATAACTCCATAATTGCTTTTGTCATCTGTGTACTAACATATTGACGCTTAGCTTTGAGTTTATGATGTCTCAGCGGAGCAGAAAGAGTGCTGAACTAATAGAGGACATGAGAGAAGCTTATGGCTGTAAGGCAGGAGAACGTTCATCGCCTAAGTCTATGACGAAGCGTTTCTTAGCAATGAAAAACATGGTCGGCGGAGTTGTTGAGGGTTCAGGCGAAGCAGCGGGGTCAAGCAGACCAGACAATCCGCTTACTAAGAGCAAGAGTTGCGGGAAGAGACCGGCGCGAGCTTCTAACTCAAGAGAGGAAGGCAGTGATTACGAACAGGAGGAACCTGAGTTGCGCTCAGAACAAGCTCCCAGGAAATCTGTAAGACGGAAGCCTACCGAGATTAAGTTGACTCCCAAGGAGTATTACGAGCTGTTCCAACAGTGTGAATTTAGTGGAACAAGATACCCGCATCCGGAGACGATGGAGCTACTCGGGATTGGGGAAGATGTTCAGTATCTATTTCGACGGTGCCATTTGGAGAGACTCATGAACACCCCCAAGAGTGGATACAGAGAAGAGACAATACAGTTCCTTTCTACTCTGGAGATGCACTTGTACGCGGATGAGCCAGGCATGATGACCGATGGAGGCCTGGGCTATCTTACATTCCGCGTTCATGGGCAGTTCTACACGCTCACTTTCAGACATATCGAAGAGATCTTTGGATTTCCTAGCGGCACGGAGACTACACCGCGGTTTGATAGGGATGAAATATCAGCACTCTGGGCGACGATAGGAAGCACGCCAATATTCACTTCGTCAAAAACAAAGGCGCTGAACCTGAGAAGCCCAGTGTTGCGCTATTTCCAGAAGGCGGTGGCCAATGCATTCTACGCCAAGGAGATTAAGGGATACATCACGAATGGCGACCTTGAAATGATTGATCTAGCGCTCAAGGGACTCTCATTCACGGCAATGGATGGCACCGAGCTGCAAGGTGACACGTCCAATACTTCCGTCTCGCTCTACCTCATCAACTACATGATGTCATACAAGACTTGGGTCTCCCGACTCAACAGCAACCACTCTCTCGGAGTGATGTGTATGGGCGGCGTGGCGACTTGGTTCCTTGAGGCAGCTGGTGTTCCGTTATCTTCCGAGCCACACCCACCACGCTGGATCGACGTGACCAACCTGCGACAGTTGCGCACTCTGGAGCGGGTTTGAGGCAGGGAAGGTTTATATACAAATTCTTGCATCCAGAGGTCGGTAACTCGAGATTACTCTTGCCTTGCGTCGAGTTGACTACTATCTTGCGGGGTGAACATGTCGAGTTCATACCTCCCACGAACACTCTCTATGAGTCTGGGGATGAAGTGCAACGAGTAGAGATTGCGAAAGCAGAAGCAGATCCGATGGAGGAGGACACAGAGGAGTACCGCCCCGAGCAGTTTCACTTCGAGGAGTACTCAGACCCAAGAATGGCTAAGGGGGTCAGAGCAGCGCATCAACGCCTCAACCAACTTCAGCGATGGGGAAAGGCACGAGACAAGGCGTCAGCAGTTTCACCAAAACTGTCAAGAGCTTCATGCGTAAGTTTAGCTGCTCGACTTCCACGACCGCCATTCCTAGGTCTATCCCTGAGGACACTAGACCAATGCCAGGACGTGCCTCCGCGTCCCTAGAGCGAACACCCTCTCCAGTCCAATCTCCAGCTCGCCAATCTTCATATGTGTCCCGGCAGCGTCAACCTACACCCACTCCTTCACGCCACTCGTCACACGAGTCTAGGGAGAGACAAAGACGCGGATCAAGAGGTTCCAGAGCCTCTTCTAGTCATCGTTCAGCGCGTCGTTCTGCAACTCGAGATGAGCACGACCGTGGGTTGAGGTTGAGCAGCGGGATGCGCCTCAGGACATGCACGGGGTTGAGCAGCATGTCGACCATCAAGGAGATTATCAGCCTACTGAGGTGGTTGTGCTAGTATCGGACCATGGCGAGTCCAGAGTCGACGACATGCAGTGCGACGAGCAACCAAATGTTTATCAGAACACCCAAGCAGTAGAGCAGCAAGTCGACCAACCATCTCAAGTCGCTCATGCGGATCCCGAACAAGAGGAAGGACAGAGTCAGTATCACGCTCCTCCTTGGGCGAGCACAGACTCGTTCTTCTACTACTGAGGTACTCCGACCCTCCCTTTGTACATACCATTTCATTCCTGCATTGTTTCTGTTGTGATTCTTAAATCCTTCTGCAAATTTTTCCTACACAGGAGACTGTGTAATTTAAGTTTGGGGGAGGGTTTGAGATGATGTATCTGATGTTGTGTTCTGTTATTCTTATTTTAATTTTGTGCATCATATCATGTTTGAGTTTGCATCCATCTATTGCAAAAAAAAAAAAAAAAAAAAAAAAAAAAAAAAAAACAATCGAAAATTTCCACAAAAACAGAGTGTTCATGTAGTTTGCATTTGCATTTTAGGATTGAGTTTAGTGTTGTGCATGTAGGGTTGCTGCATTTAGCATAGGGGTTGATGATGATTGTAACCTTGTTAGCATGCTTGATTCAATAGGATAGGATCAAGGCCCTTGTTATTAGTTCTTTGATGCTTGTTGATTGAACTTGAAAATGTAAGATTGAAGCATGTTTTGAATTGATATCATTCCCTATCTACCTGAACCTAATCTTGACTTGCAATTATCATGTGATGCATTGAAGTTGAACTCATGGATACCATACACATACTTGGATTGTCTTTCACATTTTTACCACCCTTGTCAATCCAAGTAGCTGATTCCACCTTTGGAACAGTTCCCCGCACCCTTAACCAACCGTTCTTTCAAGCCAATTGTATTCTTGAGTGTCAAGCCTTTTCCGAGTTGAGCTTGTTAGAAAGTGTTAGGTTCTAACCGACAAGAGTAGGATCATGTGTAGTTCTAGTTCGCGTTATCCGGACTAGTAGGACTAGGTGAGAACTCGATTTTGGGTATTGGGTACGGATTTGTGCAGAAAAGTAAAGAGGTAGAAGGTCTTTAGGAGGGGGATGTGTTTACATAGTTTACAAGTCTAGTAAAGGATTTGGGTAGAGCAAAGTAAAAAGAGTTATTGGTTCTGGGCATAAAATAAAAAGATTAGACAAAGAAAAAAAAAAAAAAAAACGAACCATAGTGATAATAAAGATTGCCCAATCCGCTAGAATGAAAAGAAGTGAACTCCTCCTAAGACCAAGTGTAGAAAATTTGAGATGAAGTTTCTGATGAAGGGTAGAGATAGGACCAACTTTGGTTTTCAGTGTTCTTTGGGTAGACAGGACGCTGCTCTTGTATGTATCAGTTGGTTTCAACCTTTAGCCTTCTCTTAAGCTCAACTCCTTTTTGTGAGAGAACCTTGTTCTGTATTGATAAAGCCACGTGATGAGGAGACCATCTAAACCCTAAACCCTTTACCCTAGCCAAATGAGTTCAATGACATTGTTTAGCTTGATTCACGGTTCTCTGTTAATGAATGTTAAAGGGACTGATTGATAGGATTGCATGTGTAGATTTGAAATAAAGTTCCTTCACCATGCATCATAGAATTAAAAACAAGGACCTTGATTCTAACTACTCTATTCAGCATGTTTTAGGTTCTGAGACCCCATCTTCACACCTCTCTTCCATACTTTGTTCTTGATAGTTTGCTTGAGGGCAAGCAAAGAATAAGTTTGGGGGAGTTGATATGTCTGTATTTTGCATCTCCTTAGCCTGTATTTTTGTCATGCATTTAGCTAGGACAACTAGTTGTTTTGCATCATTTTAGAACCTCTTTCGTACATTTTGCATGTTTAGGAAGTTTCTGCATCATCCTTGCATACATTGCGCATTTCGGAGTTTTTCAGGTGTTGAGGAGACGTTGGAAGCGCATAGGATCGAGCTACTCCTCACTTCCGCAATCGAGCGCTCCTCACTTCCGAAATCGAGCTGCTCCTCACTTCCGAAATCGAGCTGCTCCTCACTTCTGCAATCGAGCGCTCCTCACTTCCGAAATCGAGCTGCTCCTCACTTCTGAAATCGAGCGCTCCTCACTTCTGAAATCGAGCTGCTCCTCACTTCTGCAATCGAGCGCTCCTCACTTCTGCAATCGAGCTGCTCCTCACTTCCGAAATCGAGCTGCTCCTCACTTCCGCAATCGAGCGCTCCTCACTTCCGAAATCGAGCGCTCCTCACTTCTGCAATCGAGCGCTCCTCACTTCCACAATCGAGCGCTCACTGGAGCCACTCCTACTCACTCCACTTGACCTCACTCTAGGGAGAGACGACACGCGACTGGACCGCACATGTCAGGAAGACGTTCTGTCTTACGCGCTTCAGGAGATTCCCAAACCGACGCTTCACCTTGTCGTTTTAAGTTTTAGGATTTACATGTTTTTACTATAAATACATTTTGCTAAGTCTTACTGGTTTTCATCTTAGTTTTATCTCGTTTTCTTTTGTAAGGTTTCCCTAGCCACCAAAAACGTACTCTGACTTTGTATCCTGAGATCTTTGAACTTATTCAGTATTTTGATTTGATTCCTTCTACAAAGTTGTTCTTCACATTTTTACCTATCTAAGAATGCTTGTTTCAATGTTTTCTGAGTTTGAATTGTTGATGATGATTTTCGGATCGGAGTAGTGCGTTAGTTCTTGAGGATGGGATAGATTAGGGGAGGATCTTAGGATGTAGAGTGTTTAAGCATTGATTGCATGATTCCCTTCTGGACTAGAGTAAGAAATACTAGTTTTTCTCTGATCAACTGGGACTAGGTTTGAGACATTTCCACACCCCAAAGGTGTTTAATGAAATGTCTGACCAACTAGTGCCAGAGACTTACGTTCCTAGCGTAAGAGATTAGTTGTCTAGGATGTTTGTTGACGTGAATGAACTTGTTTGTCATGCTTGCTCGACCATGTTTCTCTAGCGAGAGCTAGGTATGGAAGTGGTTGAGTCTGAGTAGCTTTTGCCAAGAGATTGGATTAGCTAAGTTGTGATGTTCATTGTTTAGGGATAGGTTGCTTGAGGTATGTTAAACACTCTGTAGACTAGGATACTCCACCGACATCAATTACTCCATCCTTAGGACTTTTATCTTTTGATTGATATTACATTCCAAGACTGTTTCATTTGTTCATGCTTAGAATCGTTTCGGTTTCGCTTATTCTTGCTTGCTCCTTTCATACATTTTCGTTTCTGATTCTGTAACTCATTTCCGTTTTGAATTTGACCATTCTAGGATTGTTAGAAAAACACTCTTTTTGAATTGGCTTAACTTGTGACTCCTTGATTGCATCTTGAGTGATTAGCATCATCCCATTTTGATTGACACCTTAAGTACTACAACACATAAGGTTAATTGAGACCTACTAGGACATACAAAAATCCTAGTATCATCAGAGTACCTCAGTAGTAGAAGAAGGAGTATGTGCTCGCCCAAGGAGGAGCGTGAAACTGACTCTGTCCTTCGCCTTGTTTGGGATCCACGGGAGTGACCTCAGCTGGTTGGTCGACGTGCTGCTCAACCGCTTGCGTGTTTTGGTACATGTTCGGCTGCTCGACACACTGCATGTCATCTACTCTGGACTCACCATGGTCCGATACCAACACAACAACCTCCGTAGGATGATAATCACCTTGATGTTCGATTTGGTGCTCAACCCGTGCATACCCTGATGATCACCCTGAGCTTCAACTCGCTGCTCAACCTCAACCTCATGCTCATCTCGAGCTGCAGATTGACGCGCTGATCGATGACTAGAAGAGGCTCTGGAACCTTGCAAACCGCGTCTCCGTATATCCCTAGACTTGTGTGACGAGTGGTGTGAAGGAGCGGGTGAAGGCTGACGCTCCCAAGGCATGTATGACGATTGACGTGCTGGAGAGGGAACCAGAGAGAGTGTCCTCTGACGAGTTGGCTCGAATTTCGCGGAGGTGCGTCCCGGCATGGGTCTGGTTTCCTCGGGGATAGACCTAGGGACGGTGGTAGTGTAAGTCGAGCAGCTAAACTTACGCATAAAGTTTGTCATAGTCTTGGTGAAGCTGTTGAACGCCTTGTCTCTGGCCTTTCCCCATCGCTGAAGCTGGTTGAGGCGTTGATGAGCTGCTCTGACCCCCTTGGCAGTTCTTGGTTCTGAGTACTCCTCGAAGTAGAAATGCTCTGGGCGGTACACCTCTATGTCTTCTTCCCTTGGCTCGGTGCTTGCTTCCGCAACGCCTACAGGTTGCTCCTCAACATCAGAATTATATAGTGTATCCGCATGAGGATGAACTCTATATGCTCACCCTCCAAGATCGTAGTCAACTCGATGCAAGGGAGGAGTAATCTCGAGGGTCCACGCGCAGGATGCACGAACTTATAGAGCAACCGTCCATGCCTCAAACCCCAGTTCAAGGTGCGTAGCTGCCGCAAGTTGCTTATGTCTATCCAGCGTGGTGGGTACAAATCGGATGGTAGGGGAACACCAGCAGCCTCAAGAAACCAAGTCACCACGCCTCCCATGCACATCACTCCGGGAGTGTTGTTGCTGTTGAGTCTCGAGACCTAATTCTTGTATGACATTATGAAGTTGATAAGGTAGAGTGTGGCGGAAGTGTTGGATATGTCACCTTGCAGCGTGGTGCAATCCATGGAAGTGAACGAGAGTCCTTTAAGCGCCAAATCAATCATCTCAAGCTCGCCGTTTGTCATGTATCCCTTAATCTCCTTGGCGTAAAATGCATTGGCAACCACCTTCTGGAAGTACTGAACACTAGGCTTCTCAGGTTTCTCGCTTTTGTCTTCGATGAAGTGAATGTGGGCGCGCTTCCGATCGTTGCCCAGAGTGTGGATATCTCATTCCTATCAAACTGCGTCGTCGTCCCCGTTCCAGTGGGAATCCAAATATCTTGTCGACGGTCCTGAAGGTAAGAGTGTAGAATTCGCCGTAAACACGGAATGTAATGTAGCTCAGACCTCCATCAGATATTGTTTCCTGCTCATTCGCATACAAGTGCTTCTCCAGAGTGGAAAGGAACTGGATTGTCTCTTCCTTGTATCCATGCTTCGGGTGTTCATGATTCTTTCTAGATGGCATCGTCGAAATAGACACTGAACATCCTCCACAATCCCGAGTTGCTCCATCGTCTCAACATGAGGATATCTTCTTCTGTTGAACTCTAACTCCTGAACAGCTCGTAGTACTCATTGGGAGTCAGTTTTGTCTCAGCGCCCTTCCGTCTGACAGATTTCCTGGGAGCTTGTCCTGAGCGCAACTCAGGTTTCTCATGTTCGTAATCACTGCCTTCCTCTCTTGAGTTGGAAGCTTGTGCTGGTCTCTTCCCGTGGCTCTTGCTCTTAGAGAGCGGTTTGTCTAGTCTGCTTGACCCTGCTGCCTGTGCGGAATCCCCAGTAACTTCGTCAACCATGTTCTTCATTTTCACGAAACGCTTGGCCATGGATTCAAGTGATGAGCGTTCTCCACCCACACAGCCATATGTCTCTCTCATCTCATGTATAAGCTTAGTACTTTTTCTGTTTCTCTGAGACATGGTGAACTCAAAATTAAGCGTTAATAGGTTAGTGAGCAAATAACAAAACCAATTATCAAGTCTAAAATGAATAATGCTAAGAGACAGATAACCGATCGAGTGGCGCTGGTAATGTGGTGATTCCAGTGGTGTCGCGTGTGATTGGCTCGAGCCTGAGCTGAGTGAAAGGGCTCGAACAGTGCGACAAACTAACTCGAGAGAGGGGCTCGATCGGGAATTGGCATGAGTGGCTCGAGCGTGTCATCATGGAGCCGTGGCTCGAACGAGTGTGGAGTGATAAATCTATCACGATGGATCAAGTGGTTACGGTCAAGTGGTAGGCGGATCGAGTAAGTGACAGATTATGACTGCGAGTGGAGAGCGTACGAAGACGTGAGAAGATCGCGTGTGAACTTGACGGTGCGATGGTGACAGTGGCTCGATCGGGAGTAGATCGCAGGATGGCTCGCGCGGTGACTGGCTCGATCGAGGTGGGTAATGTCGGCTCGAGAGGCAGTTCCGGGAGTGTAGTGCAGCGGATGACGTTGTCGGACTAGACCAAGAGTGGCGATGTTGCGGATATGGCTCGATTGAGGTTGGGCGAGTGTGGCTCGATCGAGAGGTGTAGATGTGCTGGCTCGAGCCGGTGAGCTCGATGGTCAGCGGAAACGGGTCGAGAGAGGTGTTACGACCAAGGCTCGAGTAAAGCTTACTGTCGTCGGCTCGATTGCGAGTGGTGGTCGGCTAGATTTGTGAGGCTTCGACGGCTCGATTGAGTCAATTCGAAACGGTTGTCGAGTGGAACGAGTCTCACAGGTTAAGATCAATCTTGCCATTTCTGACATCAATGATGGCTCCAGCAGTCGCCTAGAACGGTCTTTCTAAGATCAGAGAATCTTTTGGTTCTTCATCCATCTCTAGAACCACAAAGTTGGTTGGCACTTCCACGTCTCTGATCTTGACAGGTAAGTCTTCTAAAATACCATGTGGAAGTCTCACTAATATATCTGCAAGGATGAGGGAGATGTCGTAACCCATAAACCTTATGAAACCCAACCTCTTAGCCACAGAGAATGACATCAGGTTAACTGAAGCGCCAAGATCCAAGATCTTGGCCATAGACACCTATCAAACGACATAGGTCCAAGGGAGCACGGTAGAGTGAATGATCCAAGATCTTTGAGCTTCTTGGGTACAATCTTCTTCTGGATGATTGCACTGCACTCAATACTTAGAACCACCATGCCTTGAACTTCTTTTGATCTCTCCATCACTAAGTCCTTAAGGAATTTCTGGTAGTGAGGAACAAGTGCGAATGCATCCAGCAATGGCATCCTCAACTCAATCTCCTTGACTTGTTTTTCGAACAAGGCTTTGTACTTCTCAGTAAGTTGCTTCTTAAACATCACTGGAAATGGTAGAGGAGGTTTGTATGGTGGAGGGATGAATCTCACAGGTTTGTCATCAGAAACAACATGTTCCTTAACAGCTTCAGGTTCGGACTGCTTCACTGGTTCAACCGAGTCTTTGTCTGCTTCGACTGGGTTCTTCATCTGAGCTTCATTCTGAAAAAAATCCTCCCCATCTAATTCCTCACTGTCCTCAGTGACTTCTGGAACTCCTTGTCTGGGACGCAATGTTTTCCCACTTCTCAGCGTAATTGTGTTTGCAAACTCCTTGGGTTCTGAACAGCCTTTCCTGGGAATTGGCCAGGCTTTGGTGCATAAGTAGAAGCAGATTGGCCTTCCATATATCTTATCTTTGAATTGAGAGCTTCAAATTTGATGTTCAGATCATTGTAAGAGCATCCCATCCTCTGACTAAGGTAGGAAACTTCTTGGCAGTATCCATAGAACCGCTAGCTTCACCCTGAAGAAGTTGTTGCATCATTTGCTTCATTTCTTGATCAGGAGCTGGAGTAGGCTGAACTGGTTGAGGGCGGAATCCTGGTGGTGGTCCTGAGGGAGCTTGCTAACCCTGTTGTAACTGTTTTTTAGGAGCGAATCCCGGATTGTAAGACACAAAAGGTTTTTGTTGACCTTGCTGTTGTTGTTGAGGCGGGTACACCTGATCATGTGGATTAGCAACGTTGTTACTTCGGTAAGACAAATTGGGGTTTGCCTTGTATTAGTTGTACCCTTTGTTGTATCCACCCTGATTCTGGACATAGTTGATCTCCTCAGTCTGCTCACCCTCCCCATCTGGAACTTGGAAAGGGTCATCCTTAGAGACGAAGTGGACACTACTTTGCTGGCTTAGCAAGATACGGTCAAGCTTCTCATTGACATTCTTGAGGTCCTTCTTGTACTTCTCCTCAGACCCATCGTCGCCTCGAACTGTGCGGTCATAATCCTCATTGTAGTTGCCGTCAGACTGGGCGAGATTCTCAACCAATTGCCAACCTTAATCAACATCTTTGTTCAGGAAGTTACCGTTAGAAGCAGTGTCAAGTAGCATACGTATCTTTGGTAGTACACCACTGTAGAGAGTGCTCAGCAGTGACTCGTTGCTGAATCCGTGATGTGGACACTGGCTATGGTAACTCTTGAAACGCACCCAGGCTTCACATAATGATTTTGAGCTCTTCTGAGTAAAGCTAGAAATGTCATTTCTGAGACGTGCTGTTCTGGAGTTGGAGAAGAACTTGGCCAAGAATGCTTTCTTGCAATCATACCAAGTGGGGATTGATCCCTTGGGAAGGTTTTTCTCCCATTAATGAGCTTTGTCTCCCAGGGAAAATGGGAAAAGGCGCAACTTGTAACCATCCTCACTCACACCGTTGATCTTGGTAAGACTGCACAGACGGTCAAACTCGTCCAAATGGTCTAGTGGATCCTCCATAGGCAACCCGTGAAACTTGTTTCCCTGGATCATGGAGACCAGACTGCCTTTGATTTCAAAGTTGTTGTTTTGTACGGCGGGAGGGACGATTCCAGCACGCTGAGTATGAGTGTTCGGTGCATCCCCAACACCAATGTTTCGCGATTGCGGATTTGGTCCATTAGGTTGTTCCATAGTGACTGGTGCGAGATGATCAGTGGAGATACAAGTTTGTCGGGGTCGTTGCAACCGATTGATGTCGTCAATAACAGGAAGGAGATTCTGATGCCCTCTTGATCTGGTGTGCATGCAAGGTTGCAATCAACAGGTACCTGAGATGCAATACAAACAACCAAACAACCAAAACAAGTTAGTACGCGGAATAATTGTGTAACATAACTTAATCTTGCAAAACTTGAAATCTTAAATGTAGCAAAATGAATCCCAAATGGCAACGGCGCCAAATTGATACTAGGATTTTTGTGTGTCCTAGCAGGTTCAATTAACCTTATGTAGTTGTAGTACTTAAGGTATCAATCCAGATGGGATGTTGCTAACAATCAAAATACGATAAGTAATCACAAGTCAAGCCAATTCAAAAAGAGTGGTTGTCTAACAATACTAGAATGGTCAAAATGCAAAATGGAAATTAGTCACAGAACTAGAAACGAGAATCCATGACAAGAAGCAAAAATGAATAAAAACAGAAACGAGTCTAAGCATGAACTAAAAAGCAAGAAACGAAACAGTCTCAGGAATGCAATAAAAATCAGAAATGAAAGAAGTCCTAAAGATGGGAGTAATTGATGTCGGTGGAGTATCCTAGTCTATAGAGTGTTTAACATGCCACAAGCAAACCATCCCTAAACAATGAACATTACAACTTAGCTAATTCAATCTCTTGACAGAAGCTACTTAGACTCAACCACTTCCATACCTAGCTCTTGCTAGAGAAACATGATCAAGCAGACATGAAAAACAAGTTCATTCACGTCAAGAAACATCCTAGACAATTAATCTCTTAGGCTAGGAACGTAAGTCTCTGGCACTAGTTGGTCATACATTTCATCAAACACCTTCTGGGCGTGGAAATGTCTAAGACCTAGTTCCAATTGATCAGAGAGAAACTAGTATTTCTAACTCTAGTCCAGAAGGGAGTCATACAAATCCAAGCTTAAACACCCTACATACTAAGATCCTCCACCTAATCTATCCCATCCTCAAGAACTACCACACTACTCGGATCTAGAAATCATCATCAACGATACCAAATCATAAAACATTGAATCAAGCATCATGAGATAGATAAAAATAAGATGAACAACTTGTAATAGGAATCAATTGCAAAAACTCAATAAGATCAAAAAAATCGGATTACAAAGTCTGAGAACATTTTTGGTGGCTAGGTAAAACCTTAAGGAAAAGAACAATACGAGATAAAAGATGTCTTGAGCAAAGACTTAACAAAATATATTTATAGTAAAAACATGTGAATCCCTAAAACTTAAAACGACAAGATAGAACGTCGTTTCGGGAATCTCCTGAAGCGTGTAAGATGGAGCGCCTTCTTGACATGTGCAAACGAGTCGGTGTGCGTCCAGTGGCTCGATCAAACTGGCTCGAGTGAGGTTGAGTGATGGCTCCATGGCCGGTTCGAACGGATGGCTCGAAGGTTACTTGAAGAGTGGCTCGAACGGGAGCTTGAAGAGTGACTCGAACGGTGCGTTGAAGAGTGGCTCGAACGGGACGTTTCCGACGTCTCCTAGATACCTGAAATGCACAATGTATGCAAGGATAATGCAAGAACTACCTAGACATGCAAAGTTTATAGAAATGACTAGAAAATGATACAAAACAATGAGTTATCCTAGCTTAATTTTTGCAGGTTAATGGAGTTTCCATGCCTGGGCTCTTAAAACCGTATATGTTGGGCCATATTCGACCTCTTTCGTTATCTCCCTTGCCAGCTCATAGCCATAACGGACTGTGTATTTTCTAGATTTAGCATAATGCCAAACCAATCGGGCCGACTTGAGAGACCTGCTTATAGCCATTCTCCGAATAATCATAATGTCATCTGGATCCATAAACTCCTGAAGAATAGGTAAATGCTACTCCCTGGATGCTACCCCGACCATTAACTGGTCTAGGGTGTTGATACGGAATCCAAGGATCTTGCCATACCAAAATATCAGCACGAGTACCAACAATCCACCTATATTAAAACTTGCATAGCATGATATTTTAAATTTGTAAAAAAATATTAAAAATTAAAATTGAAAATAAAGTTAAATCATCCATCTATATATAAGTTAAAATTCACCAATAGAAAAAATTACATTATTTATTTATTTTCATTATTTATTTTTTATATTAGTTGTTTTCCAGTTAATTTTAAATTAGAAGTCAAGTTGGTTCTCAGACTTTGACCAATTTACTAACTGTGAGAGAGAGAATAAAAATAATTAAAACTTGTCAAATACTATTCATTAAAAATTTAACATGTTTTATGACAAAAAAAAAAATTCAAACACATTTACAGTATTTCTCAATTTACCCTGCTGAGAATGAGATAAGACTTTTCCAAACATCAGGAAAGACATACACAAACGTAATTAAGAAGTATTTTGCAAGATATACTCCAAATTAAAGTTTACTTAGATTGATACAAAATAATTAATATTAAGCTTTGTGTTTATGATATTTTTTCGCGTTTTGGATCAAATGAAGCTGCATGTCATAAAAACATTCAAAACAACCTTTCTCTAAGTCATAGTGATCTACAAGTTCATTGCAAGTCCATAACCGACGATTTAGGTGATCATTTTGTTACATTTCAAGGTCCTACAACCTACATACAATTTTAGTTTTCATAATGGTGTTATCTTCAAGAAGACAGAATTGAGTGTAACTTGTGGAAGGGAGATTGTATGGAATATCATAAAAAATTTACAGCCTATACAGGGGCTTTCATTTATAGGTGTGGCGTATTGTACACATGGGATGCCCGAGATGATGCTATTTATTTGTCAAAAAATGGTAAAGCGGGAGAACTCATGTATAGTTGGATTAAAGATTGATGTTGCTAAATTCTCATTTCATCTTATAAACTAATCTTGTTGCCTTTTTGTTTGTTATAATTGACAACATTATGGACCTTATGACTAGATATTTTGTGAAATCCCTAAAACCCAACTATATCTCGTGTATGGATCCTATACGGTTTAAAGAATCTAAGAATTAAACCCTAAAGAAAGACAAGAATACTTGAATTAACGTTTAAATTGTAACTTTGTTAAAAACTTCAAATATGTTTATGCGTCAAAGACGCTCTATATTTATAGTACAAGATAGATGACACTCAAAGCTAAGACAAATGGAAACTTGACATATCTCATGTCGACCGGTGCAATAGTTATACCGACCGGTCGGTTTTTCACGTTCTTTAGACGCATTTTGCTCCATTTCTCTTTCAAAACTTCATTTTGCTCTAAATGGTCCAAAAACCTAAATATATAGAAAATGACCAAAAAGAACAAGTTCTCGAACAATAATACTCAAAAAGTAATATCCAAATGATTCTGAAAACAGTTAAAAATATCACTTAACATATACAGACCGACATAGTTTTTCTTTAGTTAGGATTGTGATTATAGTTTGTTTGGATGATTGATATTAGTTTAAGAAGACCCAACTATATATGGAACTAATGAAATAATAAGTTTGTTTTAGGTCTAGTTACGTTAGACTAAGTGAATTGAGTTGTTGTTAGTCTAAAGCATAGCTAACGACTAAGTGTAATAATTGTTGTAGTAGGTTGGTTATGTAAGAAAGAGAGTCTAGGATCTAGATGTATTGTGATAACTGATAAGCATTGATCAGAGGTCAATTAAAACCTAATGTGTACTCAACCACAATCTAATAGTATCGTTGTAACACTTTAGGATTGAATCCTTAGAGACCAAACAATTGCCTTATGAAACTATGAAGATCAAATATAGCTAAGACAAAAGAAGAAGTTTGTGAATCAAGTAACTATCAAAAACGGAAAGTAAATAAGTGTTTTAAATCGAAAGAAAAATATTGGGCACAGGAAATCATTAGGGGATATAACCACGAATTTAGGTGATTAGATAGGGATGCATTAGACACCGTTCTAGAACTCAAATCACGGTTGTAAAGCTAACTTACTCTCGCCTCGTTAACTATTTATGCAATGAATTTACTAGACCTTAAACTCTCGCTAGAATTTAGCAAATAAAGCAAGCATTAAAAGTTTAAGTTGATAAGTTCATAAAGTGCCTTAACTTCAACTCTCGTTGGCTAAAGATCACCTTTCTAGCCTATGTTCTTTTCCAGCAACTCAACAACACTTTTGGTGCCCGATGAATTAAATCTAAGATCTTAACATAAGTGATCAGTCTAGCTTAAGCTTTATGAACAACAATAGACGAAGAACAAATAGATCAATCCAAATCTAGCAAACCTATGTTAGAGAATCATAAACCCCTTTTGAAACCCAAACCCAACAGAGAAACTACCTAGTCATAAAGAAACATAAACAGAAAATCAAAGATGAAGAAAACATAACTGAACTGCAAAAGAAAATATAAAGGGTTCAGAATTCTTCTCCAAAGTGTTAAAGAGGATTATAGATCTTCTCCCAAAACTTACAAGTACTCAAAGGCTGCGTAGAATAAAAGTTATGTCTCTAAAACCCTGTGACAACCCGTCCCGTAGACCCTGCTAGCCTCACTGCTAGCCGCCCAAACGGACCTCAAGCTGGCCCTGCAGGGCATCGATCCTAACCCATCACTGTGGATATCTGATAGACTGGTTTTCACCTAGGGTATCAATTCCCTATGCAGTTATAGTACAAAGGGTTATTAATCCAAATGGTTGTTATGATAACAGATAGGATGCAATCAATCAAGCAAGTCAAGCCAAGCAATAAGGGGGTTTGTTCTAACAGTTCTAATATAAACAACGTAAAAGAATATAGACAAGTAAACCACACGACCTAAGCACTCGATGAAAGCAATCGAGTACAGGATCGAGTGGGGTGATCGAGTATGCAAGTGAACTATGAACATCTCGAGGTATTACTCGATGCAGGTTATCGTGTACCTGATCGGGTAAGTGATCGAGTAAGTAAGGAAAATGCAAGGAGTGAAATACGAAAGTTCCTAAGGATGGGGGTAATCGAATCCTAAGTGTTCTAGACCAATACGGATACCTTACATGCCTCAAGCAATTATTTCCTCGACAATGAACCTCTAAAACCTTGTCACCACACTGTTGCACTAGTAACAATCAACCTTGAACATAATACCACACTGTCGCACTAGCAATATGAACAAGCAGGCATTAAGAACAATTCATTTTTTTGTCAATATACTTAGACTTATCTGATTTTGTCACTCAAAGTTAAGTATACCTCTAGCATTGACCTAATCAAGCATTTTATCTACTCCTTTCGGCCTGTAGCATTATAAACGCCCTAGATCTAGTCCCAACCTGTCGGTCTGTTGACTGCATTATGAACATCAACCTAGAAGGAAATTTATATATCATAACAATCAACTAAAGCATCCTAACCGATCAAGAACACCTAATCATCTATCCCATCCCTAGAAACTTTGCTACACTACTCGGACATAGAAACGAATGATAAAACCATAGAAATAAACGAAAATGACATTATTAAAAAGATAGAGTAGAGTAGAAAAGAGTAGGGATAAAGATTTATGAAAAACTAAAAATTAAAAGTACAAAAACAAGAAGAAATGTTGAGTCGCTCAGTTCTCTCACAGAAGCTCTCGCTCTCTGGTTTGAGGGTCTACGGCGTGCTCGTTTGCGAGCTAGGGAAAGAGGGGGTTTATATATGGAAACCCATTTAACCTAGCTTCCCAGACCTGCCCGATGGTCTACTCGATGGGGTGCACGAGGCTTGAGTCGGGTAACTCCTCGGGTGGATCTTCGGGTTGCTCTTCGCGCTCTTGGATCCTCTTCGATCGTGTTGGGGTTCGGACTTGTTCTTGTAGCTCGATGGCTCCTTCGGGTACATGCTCGAGTTGTCCTTGTTCTTCCCCATTTTTCGCTCTTTAGCACCTGTTTTCATCCAATATATGCAAATGCAGAAATGCGACACCCTAAATGCTCTAAAACTTGATTCCTACAGTAAATGGTCTAAAAATGCTAAGTTAGAGGTATGAACAATGCAAAATATGGACAAAAAGGGATGCTAAAAACATGTAAATTAGAGTGTTATCAATATCCCAATCCACCAGTAGGTTATTGGTGCGCCAGACATTCCTCGAACACTGGTCCTCACCCTTTAACAACCTTCCCACAGGACAAGCTGTCAGATCAATTGGTGACACCAATAACCTACCCGTAAAATCGGAAACTAGTTTAAAGGTTATTTTATTAAATTAATAATAAAATAAAAATATATAGTACTAAATATTTGTATAATTTTGTTTATGTTAAAAAAAAATATCAAATAAAATATAAAACTATAGTACTGTCTAAAATTATGGTAAACACATAAAAACGTAATTTTAAAAGAAAATAATTAAAAGTTTGTAGATTAGTTATTGTAAAACATCATAAACTTTTAATTTAAATGTCGAAATAACCAAAAATATATATATTTGATTTATATTTGGCTCCAAAAATAACAGTATACACAAAATTAACTGGAAAGTAATCGGTTTAGATGGGTTATAATCAAATTAGACAGACATAATCGGATATTCGATGTTAGGCGGGGATTAGTCATTAATCAAAGCGGATAGGGTGGACCTGCGATTTTACGGGTCGTAATCGATGCTATGCGGGAATTTTCAAAATAGGGGTTATATATGGTGAACTGGAACATACTTTAACTGTCTAATACCTTTGTTTTGTAGCACGCCTTATAATTTTTTTATAATTTAAGAATATTTGTTAAACACTTAAATTCTATTGTTTATCTGTTTTAGGAATTTTAATGAATGCCTCTTTGATATTGGCTGATCAATTTAAAACCTTAAAATTTCATTAAAACATAATATACATAGTTGTTCTTATCCCTCGTTGTTACGATATCAGTTTGGATTTTTTGGATTTTGAATATTTTAAATATTAATTTTTAATATCCATTCGGGTATTTTCAAATTTTGGTTCGGATTCGGTTTGGTTTTTTGGATTCGGAGTTTGGTTTTTAGGATTCGTTTTGGTTTCGGATATCGATCCAAAATATTGAGAAAAATAATTGGTTAAATTTTTTCAAATATAACTCTAAATTTTGATAAATATAGTTACTATTTTGGTATATAATTATATTTATAGGACATTTTCAGATACCCATCGTATATGGAATCGAATCGGGTTATCATCTAATATCCAATGGATATGTAAACCAGTTCTTGTCTGAATCCGGTGTGTTTGGTTAGGATACGGTTTGTATTCTCGGATACAAATATTATGCAGACCTAGTTGTTCTATTGTTTTTTTTTTTTTGCCAGCAAGGTACAGAATTAGCTCAAACGAGCCAATTAGTTGGAAAATTGTTAACATAGGTAATTGGAAGCGACTCCACTCTAGCTCTTCGTGCCAGCTTGTCCGCTCTACCGTTTTGTGATCTGGGAATCTGAACAACAAAAAATGAGAGGAATTCATCCTTATCTTCTTCAATCGCGTCCAGATATGTCTTGAATGCAGGCCACTCGGAAGGTGCATACACCATCTTCACCAAATCAGAACAGTCTGTGAGAAAGACTACTTTCTCCTTATCCACACCAATCATACATCTCATTGCCCAAATAAGGGCTTCCATTTCTGCATGGAGAGGGGACAAGCTACGGCGGGAGTTAGATGCACCCATAGTGGGAGATTCTCCGTCAGGAGAAATGCAATACCATCCCCTGCCCATAAACTGGTCAGTCCCTTTCTAGGATCCATCTATTAAGCATCGATGGCAAGATCCATAATCGCGCACCACGCCGCAGGTCTGAACCGTAGACCTTGTTGGGGTTCGAGAAGCGCTTTGAGGGGAAGATCCTGGGGGATCTTCCTGAGCTGAGCAGCAAAGCTTTGATTCCTCTCCCGCTATCCGTAAAATTGCTACCGGGTTTGAATCCAAGTTGCTAAATAATTTATCATTGCGAGCCTTCCAGATATACCATAAGATCCACGGAAACACTTCTATCGGAGGAATGTCCTGAAATCTCCAAAATAATGAATCCATATTTGCATAGACAGAGTTCGAGGGGAAGCAACCCGAAGAAGTTGGGAAGTGGGACAGACCCCAAACCTGCCGAGCCGGAGGGCATAAGAAGAGAGCGTGGTTGACTGTTTCCTCCGCTCCTCCACATATCACACATTCCACATCACATCCAAGTCCACGACGTAGATTAGCTGTTGTCGCCATACAACCCGTAATAGCTTGCCACAAAAATGCCTGAGCTTCGGTGGACACCGAATCTGCCAGACAAACGCTTGTAGGGGAATAATATTAGGGTCGAAAACAGGAGGAACACTCTCCGGTTTCTGACGTAAAGCTCGATATCCTGATTTAACAGTGTAGACACCAGTTTTTGTCAAATGCCAACCCAAGCTATCCGGGGTAGTGAGATTGCCAAGGGGTAAGGCAGAAATAAGGGCTACATCCTCTGGCTCAAAGAAAGCTGAAAGTGACGCCAAATTCCAGGATTGTGAAGTCCTGTCAATGAAAGTTTCAACTCTGAGCGTCGGATCTAATGGCGATCCGGAACGCAATGCTGGTCTCGGGGATTGAGCAGGAATCCAGGGGTCCGACCATACCGAAATGGAAGCCCCAGATCCGACCCGTTTAATGATTCCTTTGTTCACCAGAGAGCGAGCAGAAATCATACTTCGCCATCCATAAGATGGAGAGTAAGATTTAATTAGATCCAAAGGATCAGAATGCCTATAATATCTTCCTTTGAAAACCTTTGCAAATAAAGAGTCTGCGACTGAAATCAACGCCATAGTTGCTTAGCCAGCAATGCGGTGTTAAAATCTTCCAGACACCGAAAACCCAAACCTCCCTCCTTCTTATCAACGCACAGTTTATCCCAGGCTAGCCAATGTAAACCCCGTGTTTCCCCTGTTGAACTCCACCAGAAGTTGGAGATTGCACTAGTAAGTTTCTGTGTAACTGTTTTCGGGATTCGAAAACAAAACATAACAAAGGTGGGGACTGCGGTCGCTACTGATTTTATCATGACGTCTTTCCCACCCCGGGACTGCGGTCGCTACTAGTTGTTCTATTGTTAAAAACAAAAAACTGGTATTACGACTGTGTCTTAAATATTAACTATATAATAGGAGTGATGGTCAAGGAAACCATGGGGCAGAAATTGTGTTTTGAAGTTCTACCAAATACATTTGGGGTATCTTTGAGTTCATCAACATGTGTCCGTCAATGGTGTGCCATTCAATGTAAGAGGAAAGACGCTAGCGGGATCGGTACTTGCAAGCCAAGGCCTAATCAAGGGAAAGTACAACTTAAGAAACTGAAAGAAGAATGCCACTGCGTCTATATATATTCATAAAACCATGAGAGATATTAACCATCATATCACCAAGTTAAATTTACACCATAAGAGTCAATCACATTTCTTTTCTGTTTTTAAAGAAGTCATAATAGTGATATTTAATATTCACATATAAAAGTAAGATTTTAAGAATAGATCACCCGCAAAGGGATGGTACTGCTTGCAACCTAAGGGGGATGCGCCAATCATGGGAGCTAGTGATCTACACCGGAGTCTGTCTCTTTTACACACTAAAGTCGAAGCTTTCATCTATATGATGCAGTGTATGATTGGCGCCGATAATCTTGATGTAGTTTTTTCACTGACTGTTTATAAATTTGGTGAAGATAGTGTATTCATTTCAGAGTAACCCGCTTTTTCAGTTTATTTTGAGGAGATTGCAATTGATATAGAAGAATTTTCTACCTTCTCTTCATCTTATTTTATGGCTTGGCTCATGCATGCTATGCTCAATTGGAAAATATTTTAACACAAAATCAATAAATTATGAGTTATATAAAAAAAACAAAAACTCAATGAAACTAAAATACTATTCGTCAGAAAAGATAAGCATTAGAGCATGGCCCAACCCAAAATAAATAAATATATTTCAAAAATATTTTAAAATGACAATAAAAAAACAAAACGAGAATAAAAATATAAAAATGAGTACACGTAGATAAAAATAACTTTCATTGACATATATGATAACAATAACATCACACAAATGAATAAGCAAAATATCCTACTATATTAATTGAGAAGTACAAAAAAGAAACTAACTTTAAAATTGTAAAAATTTACATTCAAATGCCATTAAAAATAGTTAAGTAAAAGCTAAAATAGTTGAGGGTATTAAAGATAATTAATAATTAATTATTTAATTATCTTATTATTAATCAGAAAAAAATTTGCGAGTTACATGGATACGAATTAAATTAAATACATTGACCAAATAAAAAATATAACAGTTTCTTAACAGCTTAGATTTATAATCCCATATAGTATCATATCTATTTGCCAAATCTTTATCTCTTAACAAAAAAAAAAATCTCATAAAATATCCCTCTTAAAAAACAAAATCTCATAAGATACATCAGTTCTCTTTAACCGAAAATAATATTATACTCATAATATTTCCATGACCAAAATTAAAAATATACTTTTAAAAGACAATAAAGGGAAACCACAAAAAATAACAAAGAATGTTGTTTCAAAGAGGTTTTCCAAAACCTCCGCTAGCTATATTAAATTTTTCTGTTTACATCTTAGTTACATCTTTTTACTTACTTCAGAATTATACCAATGATGTTCTTTTCAGTTATAGTTGTTTAAACAATTTTATTCCTTATTGTTTTGAAGATGTCAGGTTTTCAATAAACGTTTTAAAAATATCCCCTGATTGTCCAGATAGTAAACCAACATTTTCAATTATTTTTAAATACAAACCAGTATATATAATTTAATTAAAAAATGTCTTATATTTTTTTTAAATAAAATGTTCAGCCCGCGGTATACCGCGGTTAGTACCTAGTACCGTATATTAAACAAATACTCATAAAATAATAAACTAACTATTTTATTATTGCTAAAAGAGGCTCTGAAAAATCAACTCAAACAAGCATAAGTGCATAACCAATGAGGACATATCCGACCGAGTGAATGGAAGCAAAATACGGAACTATGATTTATTAGACTCTTCAAGTGGTAGTTTCAGTAAATGAAACACTCTGTTAATGCCATTTTTAAAATGCACATGATTCAGAAGATTGTAGTAACAACATTATATAAATTCTGTAAAAAAAGATTTTAACATACAAATATATTATATAAGCAAACATAATTTATAATCACAAACGATTATTAATAACATAACAACAACAAAAATTATTACAAATTTACATTAAATAAAAAATTCAGCCCGCGGTATCGCGGGTTAAAACTAGTAAGATTAGCATAAGGGAAAACAACAAAATATAACCAAACTAATACGGAAAAATGTACAAAAAAATCAATAACTTATAGAATATGACAATAAATATTAAATGGAAAACCGGAACAGAGTAGAACTAAGACTGATTCTGTTCATCCCAAACAGAACAAAAGAAACGTGTGTACAAAGAAACTTGTAGCTTCAAACAAATTTTACATAAGATTTGATTCATCTAGCTCCTGGATTAAGCTCTGTTGTGAAATTCATGGAAATCTCAACTGAAGAATTACTAGTTGAATCCGTCATACGGCTTCCCATGTTTCTTGCCACTTCCATGTTAAGACATTCTTTCAGATCCATTACTACTTGAGTCATCGTCGGTCTCCGTGAAGAAGACGGGTTCAAGCAAGTCATAGCGGTCTCAACAACTTTCCATATCGTGTTTGGATCAAAGTCTCCTTGAAGCTTAGGATCCACAATGCTGTTAATGTCTCCTCTTGATAGCATCAAACCTACCCATTCACCTATATGTGATCTTTCCCTCTTCATGTCTATCACGGGTTGGTTTGTTACTAGCTCTAGTAGAACAACACCGAAGCTGAACACATCGCTTTTCTCTGTCAGCCAATTAGTTCTGTAGTATCTGAATTTAAAAAATAAAAAAAAAACAAGAGAAAAAGGAAAAGGCACAATGTCAAGTAAGAACTAACATGAAAAATAAAAAATCAATTAGTTGTTGTAAAAAGAAGTGATTAAGGTTTACTCGGGATCGAGATATCCGGGAGTTCCTGCAACTACGGTTGAGACATGAGTTTCAGTTCCGAGTGGGAAAGACCGTGAAAGGCCGAAATCCGCAAGCTTAGCTTGGAATTTCTCGTTTAATAAGATGTTGGTTGTCTTAATGTCGCGGTGAACTATTTGGGGTTTGCATCCATTGTGCAAATATTCCAATCCTTGTGCTGATTCCGCTGCTATACGAAGCCTTCCTTCCCAAGTTAGTATCGACGGTCCACGCCTCCCTGAAATCAAATTTTTAAACAAAATATCATCAGTAACGTAAAAGTAAAAACCAAAATGTTACTACATTTAAAAAAAAACTAGACCTGTTAAGTGCTCTTTCAAGTCTCCGTTAGCCATGAACTCATAGATTAGAGACATTTTATCGCCTTCTTCGCAATATCCAACAAGACATGTGAGATCTTTGTGATGAACTCTAAGAAGCAACTCAACCTAACAAAGTAAACAAAACAATAACAGATCCAAGACGCATATAAAACACTATTTTATTTTATTGTATTTTATTTTGTAATAGAGATAAAAGAGTAAAATTTGGTTGAGTCTGTTATTACCTCGGCTTTAAACTGTTTGTAACCAAGTGCAGTGGACTCAGTGAGCATCTTAACCGCAACTGGTTCGTTATTCAAGACGCCGTAATAAACCACACCAAAACCTCCCCTACCAAGAACCCTCTCAAAGTTGTTTGTCATCTTAAGAACATCCATGTAAGTCAATTTCCGGTTCTTCGCTATCACGGGAGATTCAAAGCCGTGGTGAGACCTCGAATGTAACGGTGTTGTACCGGTACCTGAATTATGATTTAAACCAAGCTTGGATCTCTTCTTCCTCTTAAGGTTAAGGAAAGTAACGATTCCAGCTCCAATGAGGAAGAGTGAAACAAGTGATGCTGCAACAGGTGCAATAACCGCGTTTTTCTTCTTCTTTCCCGTGGTAGCACATGAAGCAGATGATGAACAGAGTCCAGTATTTCCTTCAATGCTAGAGATTTCACACATGTGGTTGAAAGACAAATTTGATTACAAAAAAAGTCTTAAAAGATCCCTTAACTATTTGTGTTTTTGTTTTTGTTCTTGCTCATACTAATTATTAATTTTACCTTAACGATATCGATCCTCTTCGTGCTTTATCAAGGAGAGTTGCAGGGATTGAGCCATTTAGCTCATTGCCTGATAGATTACTGCACAAAACAGATTTGAGTAAAAGTTTACAAAATATCAGCCTTTTGGTGTTAAATAGAATAGAAATGTTTTAAATTTGAGCCTCTTCGATCGTGGTTTGAACTTACATGATTTTTAAGGTTTCCATGTTGGCTAGAAACTCAGGGACTGAACCAGTTAAAGTATTGTTAGACAAGTCACTGCAAGAAAATCAAACACCATCGAAAACATACGGACTTTAGATGAAAACTTTTGCCGCACTTTCTAAGATAGACTTGAGCATTAATATTATTAAGTACATACAGAACTTCTAAATTGGTAAGGTCTGATATGAACTCCGAAATCTCTCCTGTCAATCCACTGGAAGAAAGGTTCCTGTTTTCAAAGATCAATCATTTTTTAAAAACCCATTATGAAAAGCATATAAAGAACAAAATCAAACTCTGCTCTAAAAACAGAAAAAAAAAAAAAAAAAAATCAAATGCTTACAAAGAAATGATATTTGGTTGCTCATAGTCAATATAACTGCAATTAACACCAGACCACCTGTAATCCCGTGGCGCGCAAGGATCTCCTTGCCAGTCAATCTTGTTCAACTCGTAACCCGAGTTTATGTTCATTACTGCATCGACTGATAATATATATATATATTTTCTTATATAAGTAATATAGTTTGCTTCTCGATCATAAATAAATAAAGCACAAAAGTAGTTGGCTAGCTAGTTATTTAGTTCTCTATATACCTTGTTTCCTATCAGTGTCTTGTTGCGGCAATGAGCTGATCGAATAAACCTCCATGGCATTGAGTATAGGAGGTAATGTCGAATTTCCGGTTCTTTGAAGCGAGAAGATGTATAGTCCATTTGCATCCGCGGCAAGTTCAAAAGGGGTATATACAGAAGTAGTTGTGTAATTAAGCGGTCTAAAGGGTCCATAGATATGCCTGTCATTGTACATGATATTAAACTCTCTTGTTTCATTGGAACTGAGCTCTTGAATCTCGGCAAATTGCATAACAACGTAGAATCGCACAGTGCTGTCCTCCCCAGGTAGAGAAATGTTCATAGGTTGGCCCGGATCTGTTGGAACAGAGGCTGTAACCATAGCGACCTCTGGTGGTTGGTAGTCATTGTTGACATTCACTGTCTGATTGGTACTAATCTGTGACCATTTCCCGAAATTATACGGAGCCCAGACACGATCAAAAACATCTTTTCCGTACCTAAAAACGAAGAAAAACACAGAGCATTACTTAGGAGGTTTTTTTCATATATACCAAAACTTGACAAGACAATTTGAAACTAATAATTAACCTGTAGACTTTGTCGGTAGTTGCGCCAGCGTCTGCTCTGACCACGAGCTGCAATGACCCTTGTTGAGTCAAGTAAGTTGTGTTCACGAGTTTACGTAGCTCTAAAACGGATATAAAAGGCGTCGAGTCTCCTGTTTTGACAAGACAGACTTGCAAACGATCACTGGTCAAGAGATGAATCATCTCAAAGACTTTTGCGTTGGTCTCGTTTGTGGTTGAAACTGTTGACCATAGGTTAGGCCCAAGGTGGAGCTCGAATTGCGTTGACGGTTTGTCGTCATAACCGCCGTGAAGGAAACTGGCTCTGATTAGATATTTGTCCCCTATTGTTAGATTCAAGGTATAACAGCTTCTTGTGCCTTCTGGAAAACTCCGTAGGTCCCTTGTGGAAGAAGTTAATAAAAAGAAACAATTTAGCTTGGGGTTTAAGTCAAACATTCATTGATCTAGAGATTGTTATCTATATATACCATGTCTGTTGCTGGTATTCCTTCCGGTAATCTTGTTTGATGCTCCTAGCAACACCGGTATTAATGAAATCCGCATCAGAAATGTAAGTAATGTTTGTATCTCTCTCACGAAAGCTCTTTCCTCTCGGCGAACCGCAACCCAAACTGATAAATCCTGAGAGAGAAAAAAAACAGAAGGGAACAATTTAGCAGAACAATTTCAAAACCAAACAGGTCTTGATGAATATATATAACCTGACTGATCTTGAGCAAGACTAAGAAATAAAGCTGAGAAGAGTTGCAGAAGAATTAAGAGAAAGCAGGCAGAAAACGCCATTAACATTCGTCAATTTTGATTTTATTTTTCTTTTCTTGTTTTGAGGATTAGAACGTGAGGAATCAAAATGAACATATATGTGGAAAGTGGGACTTGTTTTTGTTGTCTGAACCGCGTTAGTACTGGTTACTACTATTATTGTGAGCTCAAAGTCAACATTTTGGTAGAGGTGACCAATTGTGATTTTTTTTACGTTAAGGCGTTGACCTATAAATCATTGTAGTATTTCTAAATTAGAGTTAGACAGTTACATAACATAGTTTTTTTTTAATAATGTGAAACTTTTAACAATAATTTCGATTTCTTAAGCCTTCCATACATATATTGTTTTTTCGTGTGGATTTATTATTAATTGCAAATTATGAAAACTATTACATATGATTCTATCATGGACAATTCCTTCCGACTCTATTACGGCGATAATTGCGTATCACTGGAGATCATCTGTAAATTTGTCTTCATTAATCTGCACAATTAATAAATCATACTGCATCTGTTTCACAAAAAGTGTCATTTTGACAAAATGCACAAAAATTAAGAAAATTGTTTAAATTTCTGTTTTACCCTTTATAAATACACTAAAAAAAAAATCTCTTTCTAATTAATAAGCTCAAATAATAGGGATAGAAAAGAAATTTAATCTTAAAATTTGCATTAGAAATCCAAAATGACATTCTTTTTGTAACAAAAAAAAAGTGTTAAAATAACACTCTTTGTGAAACAAAGGGAGTATTATCTAGGGCTCGAATCCAGACTTCTTGATGTAGAAGCATTAATGAACCCTAAGCCAACCACTAGGTTTGAGGTTCCATTACATATATTGTTTTAATTAAATATTCCTTCTGGTTTTATGAGTAACAAGTCATTACTTATTTATACTGGATAAGATTGAAGCTACACTGATGATGATACGGAGTTGTTTGAAAAAATAATAAAAGTATGTTGGAGAAAACATTATAAATAATAAGTTTTGATATATTAAAAGTTTGTTACCATAATCCCTTTAACAAAAAAAAAAAAAAAAAAAAAAAAACAAAAAAAAAAAAAATAAAAAAACGAAACCTTAAATTAGATTTGAGAAGTCAGAAAGGAATTTGGTTGGTGACTTGGTGAGAGATTATAATAATCCATGCACCAACCAATCTCTAAAACTGAGTATGGAGAGAAGACGACCACGACTTCATTGAAAAAACCAAAAAAACCAAAAAAAAAAAAAAAAGAAAAAGAAAGACAAAACAAAAAGAAGAAAATATCTATATATATATAATAGCAAACTTATTTTTGGGAGTCAACTTTAATCTAACGGATGAGATTGTTTCTATTATCCCATTTAATGGTTTAAAATTATTAATGATCCTAACGGTTACAACTTTTCTTTTTCCAATAATCGTGTTTCTTCGTCGTACCCCCATCTTTTAAACATCGTACCTATTAAACCCTTTGTTAACAATTTCAAACGTTGCAATGTTTCGGTCCAACAATTGTGTCTCTACGTTGCATTCCCCCAGCTTTCCATGTTGGCATTCGTTAGTTTTCACACCCTTTTGTTTTACACCTCTTTGTTTATATAAAATTGCAATGTTTGATCCAACAATTGTGTTTCTTCTGGCACCCGTTAGTTTTCATACCCTTTTGTTTTACACCTCTTTGTTTATATAAAGTTGCAATGTTTTGATCCAACAATTGTGTTTTTTCGTCGTACCCCTAGCTTTCAATGGTTACACTTGTTAGTTTTCGCACCTTTTTTTTTTACCTTTTTGTTTCACACTTTTGTTTTCACACTTTTTGTTTTCACACTCTTTGCAAAGTTTTGGTCCAACAATTGTGTTTCTTCGTTGCACCCCCAGCTTTCCATGTTGGCACCCGCTAGTTTTGACACCCTTTGTTTTAGACCTCTTTGTTTATCTAAAGTTGCAATGTTTTGATCCAACAATTGTGTTTTTTTGTTGCATCCGTTAATTTTCACACCCTTTTGTTTACACCTCTTTGTTTATATAAAGTTGCAATGTTTTGATCCAACAATTATGTTTCTTCGTTCTACCTTAGCTTTAAATGGTTGCACTTGTTATTGTTCGCACATTTTTGTTTCACACATTTTGTTTCACACCCTTTTGTTTTCACACTCTTTGTTTTATATACATACAGGTTTTTATGGACTTTGAAAGAGTTTTTGTTCTTTGAGTATGATTAATGATCTCACTCTTTGTGAATGATCTCAAAAGTTGCAAAGTTTTGGTCCAAAAATGTGTTTCTTCGTTGCACCTCCAGCTTTCTATGTTGGCACATGTTAGTTTTCACACCATTTTGTTTACACCTCTTTGTTTATATAAAGTTGCAATGTTTTGATCCAACAATTATGTTTCTTCGTTGTACCCCTAGCTTTCAATGGTTGCACTTGTTAGTTTTCACACATTCTTGTTTCACACCTTTTTGTTTCACACCTCTTTGTTTTCACACTCTTTATTTTTATCTATATACAAATTTTTATGGACTTTGAAAAGTGTTTTTGTTCTTTGGATATTAGTAATGATCTCACCCTTTGTTAATGATCTCAAAGTTGCAAAGTTTTGGTCCAACAATTGTGTTTCTTCGTTGCACCCGTTAGTTTTCACACCCTTTTATTTTACACCTCTTTGTTTATATAAAGTTGCAATATTTTGATCTAACAATTATGTTTCTTCGTTGTACCTCTAGCTTTCAGTGGTTGCACTTGTTAGTTTTCGCATGTTTTTGTTTCACACATTTTTGTTTCACTTCTCTTTGTTTTCACTCTTTGTTTTTATATACATATAGATTTTTATGGACTTTGAAAATATTTTTTGTTCTTTGAGTATGATTAATGATCTCACCCTTTGTTAATGATCTCAAAAGTTGCAAAGTTTCGGTCCAACAATTGTGTTTCTTCGTTGCACCTCCAGCTTTCTATGTTGGCACCCGTTAGTTTCACACCCTTTTGTTTTACACCTTTTTGTTTATATAAAGTTGCAATGTTTTGATCCAACAATTGTGTTTCTTCGTCGTACCCCTAACTTTCAATGGTTGCACTTGTTAGTTTTCACACCTTTTTGTTTCACACCTCTTTGTTTCACACCTCTTTGTTTTCACACTTTTTGTGTTTATATATATACAGATTTTTATAGATTTTGAAAAGAGTTTTTGTTATTTAAGTATTACTAATGATCTCACCCTTTGTTGATGATCTCAAAAGTTTCAAAGACTCTATCCAACAATTGTGTTTCTTCGTTGCACCCCTAACTTTCCATGTAGACACCCGTTAGTTTTCACACTTTTTTTGTTTTACACCTCTTTGTTTATATAAAGTTGCAGTGTTTCGATCCAACAATTGTGTTTCTTCGTCGTACCCCTTGATTTCAATGTTTGCACATGTTAGTTTTTGCATCTTTTTGTTTCACACCTTTTTGTTTCACACGTCTTTATTTTCATATTTTTGCATCTCTTCATTGTACCCCCATTTTTCAAAAATCGCACCTATTAATTTTTTCACATTTTTTTCAAACATCTATGTTTTACTCCTTTATATTTTACTCCTCTTTGTTTATTATATATAACTTTGATGGAATACAAAAATAAGTTTCGAATATATTGTTTTCTGAGTATTTTTTAAACTTACAAGTTAATAAATAAAATCATAGATTTATATGTTTATATATTATAGCAAACTCACTTTTAGGGGTCAAATTAATAAAAAATATTTTTATTATCTCATCTAACTGTTTAGATTTGTTAATGATCCTAAAAGTTGCACTCTTTAATCCAACAATTGTTTTTCTTCGTCGTACTTCCAGTTTTCAATGTTCACATTTGTTCGTTTTCGCACATTTTTGTTTCACACCTCTTTGTTTATATATATTTATATTTTTATGGGCCCTGAAAAGAGTTTTCTTATTTGACTATTGTTTAATACCTCCTAATTTAAAAATTCTGAGTATTATTTTCTTTCAATTTATTAATCAACATTAATTCACTCATCTTTGTTAAAAAATTTGGATTGTTTTATGTATTGATTAATTCATCTAACTTTTGTTTGGTGTGAAATATAAATATAAACAAAGAGGTGTGAAAAACTCTTTACAATTAATTACCTAAATTAATATAAACAAATTTAGGTAATTAATTAATTTTTTATTTTTTTTCCTAGATTTATCTTTTAATTCAATTTGGTTGGTTGCAGTTGCAGTTATGAGCTCTTTCTCCCTGATTCTCTTATTATTATTTTTTTAATTTTGATAGAATACTAATTTAAATTTTATTCTATGTGAATATTTTTTAAAACTGATTATCTGAGTATGATTCAGTAAACTTAAATTTATATATCTTTAATATTATTCTCTTATCGTCATTGAATTGATTTCCATTTTTATATGTATAACAAATATTTTATTTAACTAATTTGGTTAATTCATCTTAATCATTATTTATGACTTTTATATTATACAGTTAAAAATTTACCAAAAACATTTTCACTTGAAATGTAAAATTAACAATGTTAATCATTTCAAATTTTCACTTTCCCGCGCGGTAACACGGGCCGACATCCTAGTATGGTCAATGTCAATTTGGCATCATTATTACAAGATGTCAATATATACAATCCATTTACCATTATATGTAGCCTAGTGGGCAATATGCATGCATCTTCTATATACTAATATATATATATAGAAGAATTGAAAGTTTGAAACAAGTTCTTTAATTTACAAACACTTACGTCACATATTATTGATAGTTACTATAGAATTACGTCCAAATACAATGCAGTATTCAACTTTCTTAGAAACATAAAAAAAAAAACAAAAAAAGAGTCAAAATGCAAAATTATGTGGCCTAAATAGCATAGTTTTGGACATGATAGGCGAGTGTCGATATTCCAATTAATTCCAAATATATCGAAAACGATAACGAGTTCCCATGGCCTACTCCTATAAGCCTAATTAACCTCTGTAATAAGGTTTGACTGTTGACCTTCCTTTTTCTGTTTGACGTCAGCGTTTGAGGTTTTGTTTATGTTAAAACTTTTGGGTTTTTGAATCTGATAGGAAAAATATTTAATCTGATATATTATCGTTTTCTTTATGGCTCCATCTCGCTAATAGGCTACATAGTATATTATAAACGAAGGGGCTTATAGAATGTGCATTTGCATTCTCAGCTTCTTAATTAGCTGTCGACAAAAAAAAAAATTTATCACTAATTATATACTTTAACGTAAAATGGAAGTAATCAAATATCAACCGGATCAGGTTTAGTTTGCAAAGCCTCTTATGAGATTAGTGAAGTTATTGTAAGAATAATGGCTGCTCTAAGGATGTAGAAGAATCCTACGAGACGTAACTTCCGTCACCTCGCCGGTGAAGACCTTTCTCATCAGCCAAAAACGTTGCAAATTCGCCGTTATTCCGACGATTCAAATGCTCACATACTCACAAAATAACAAAAAGGAAACGCGTAGGTCAATTTATGTTGCACACTCTCCCCGTTTACAAATTTCTTCCGATACGATTGACACACCATTGCCAAGTGGTTTTGTTTCAAACAAATCATGGTGAGAGACACTGTTTACACAATTTATGTTGCACACTCGCCCTTTACTCTTCTTCTTTCTGGCCCATTCTTTACAGTGGAAAGAACCCATGTGAACATATAGCTTTTTGTCTTCGTCAAAACTCAAAACCAAAAACAAAAAACAAAAAAGAAGTCTCTGATTTTTTTTGTCTCTACTGCATACCGTTGACTTGTTCATCACAATAGATACACAACTTGGTTCATACAATCCATACTAAAAAATACGCACTAATAATTTAGTATGCTAAACTCCTTATTAGAGCATGGAATCTTTTCTAAATCAGACCAAAAAATTATGGATAGATAGTCATATTTTAGTATGTAGTTATTGTTCATTCTATACTAACATGTGTTTTATTAGTCTGGATTTGGTCCAAAATTGGTATGAAATATATCAAATAAATGTCTGAATGGTAGAAAAATTGCGGATTGATCCGACTTTAGTCTGGTCTTGAGCGTACCAACCAACTATTCCAAATTTTAGAAATAAAAGAAAACAAAGTTGGCATATTGTTGATTAGTGTCTACTTGTTGTTAGATAATCATTTTTTATACGTTGTGAGCACAACAAAATGATATCCAACAAAGAGTTGACATTGTCTTAAAGTTGTTGACTTTGAACCCAACAAAAAAAGAAAAAAGCTCTCTTGTTTCTAAGAAATGGATAAACCAGTTACATTATACAGGAGATGATGGCGTCCAAGGCGGTGCTGCTTACGTTTCTTTGCTGTGTGACTCTCATCAATCTTGCCAATGCTCAGTATCAATCAGGTTTGGTCAAATTACAGATTATGCTCTTCTTTATCTACATGATACGAAAAAAAAGAGATTTTATAAGTTATAAATTGTTTTTTTTTTTTTTTAAATTTGAATCAGGGTTCATTAGCATAGATTGCGGGTTACAACCGGAAAATTCCAGCTACACAGAGACATCAACCGGTATAAAGTATGTTTCGGATTCGAGTTATACGGATACAGGAACCAGCAATTTCGTGGCGCCTGAGAATAGACAAAACATGATGCAGAGCATGTGGTCTGTTCGAAGTTTTCCAGAGGGAAACCGAAACTGTTACACTATTGAAGTCAATAGCAGCACCAAGTATTTGATCCGGGCGGTTTTTATGTACGGTAACTACGATTCGAGAAACGAGATACCGGGTTTCGATCTTCACTTGGGTCCAAACAAATGGGACACTGTTGAGTTGGAGTCTCCTATGCAAACATTGTCCAAGGAGATCATGTATTATGTGTTGACAGATACATTACAAGTGTGTTTAGTGAATACAGGTAACGGTACGCCTTTTATATCGGTGTTGGAACTTAGACCGTTGCTGAATTCTTCTTACGTAGCTCAATCTGGATCACTCCAGCTCTTTGAAAGGTTGGATTATGGATCAACCACGAATTTAACGGTGAGGTATCCAGACGATGTTTTTGATCGGATATGGTTTCCTTCCACGCCAGATGGGTCGAAGCCGTTAAGTGACCCGTCGACTTCTCTCACAAGCAACAGTACAGGTAGTTTCCGTCTTCCACAAGTTGTAATGAGAACTGGGATTGTACCAGATGTTCCAAGAGGGTCTGTAGATTTTGGATGGATTCCAGATGATCCCTCTCTTGAGTTTTACTTTTACTTGTATTTTACGGAACTTCAAGAACCGGATTCCAGAGCCCTAGAAACAAGAGAATTCTTGATTTTGTTGAACGGAGAAGCTTTTGGGAAACCGCTTAGTCTTAACTACTTCCGGACCTTAGTTCTGTTCACTTCAGACCCTTTGACAGCACAGAGCTTCCAGTTTTCTCTTCGTCAGACTCAGAATTCATCTCTTCCACCTCTGATCAATGCTATGGAGACTTACTTTACAAACAAACTTCCGCAATCATCAACCGAACAAAAAGACCGTAAGCTCTCTCATGTCCTCTTTCTGGTGCCTGAAACCAACCACTTTCTCACTGTTCTTTTTTTTCTCTCCCGGTTTTGTGAATGCTAACAGTTTCGGCTATGAGGAATATTAAGTCTGCATATAAAGTCAAGAAAAACTGGCAAGGAGACGTGTGTGTGCCTCAAGCTTACACATGGGAAGGTCTGAATTGTAGCTTCAATGGCACAAGCGTGCCTAGAGTAATAGCTTTGTAAGTGTCCTTATAAAACAGTTTTCCTTCTCTCATTCTTGAGTGAGAAGTCTCAGCAGTTATTGCTTTATATATGCAACAGGAACTTGTCATCCGCCGGATTGACAGGAGAGATAGCCTCTGATATATCACGTCTTTCAGAGTTACAAATCCTGTAAGTTTGTTCTTTTTGTTGGTCACAAACAGTATGCAAATAGTAGCAGTAGATCACGTTTTTAACTTTCAGGGACTTGTCTAATAACAATCTGACTGGACCTGTACCGGCTTTCTTAGCTCAACTTCAATTCCTGAGAGTCCTGTATGTATTTTCTTAACCAGAGATAAGAGTAAACTAACTGATAGATAGTAAATGACATTATCTATTGTGGATTTTGTAGACATTTGGCGAACAACCAGCTTAGTGGTCCTATACCACCTAGTCTCATGGGGAGACTAGAGTCGTTTAGGTACTCAAAAAAAAAAAAAAAAAAAAAAAAAACACTTTTCTTTCTCATTCTATGTTTGAAAAAATTGTTAAATCCTTTGCATCTAATGCAGTATCCATGGGAATCCAAGTCTTTGTCCTACAAGTGCATGTGAAGAGGTCTCACAAAACAGATCAAAGAAGAATAAACTTCCTGGCTTTGTCATTCTATTAGTTGCATCACTTGCAGGGCTGCTTCTTCTTGTTATCATATCTTCAGCTATATTTTTTATCCTCATGAGAAAGAAGAAACAAGGTATGTTTTATAGTTAAGTTAACTTGTGTTCGAGTTTCCGGGGAAAAGGTGTTTGTACGTAATGTGTATGATTGGTCTCCAGGTCGAATGATTAACAGGACAATTACAGCTTCTAGTAATGGACCTTCATTACAGAGGAGAGATACTGGTTCGATGCGTCCATCATTGCAGCGAAGAGAAACCGGTTTCTCAGCACATCCATCTTTACAAAGAATAGAGAGCGGAGTGACAGACTATGAAGGGAATGAAACAGCGGTAGATGCGTTTGATTTGGAAATGGCAAATAGGAAGTTCACATACGCCGAGATTGTTAATATCACTAATGGTTTCGAGAGAGATCAAGGGAAGGTGGGATTTGGAAGAAACTACCTTGGTCAGTTAGATGGTAAAGAAGTGACTGTCAAGCTTGTTTCATCACTATCTTCTCAAGGCTACAAACAACTCAGAGCCGAGGTATAACATGCTAATTTAAAACTCTTTAATAACAGTTGTATTCGATTATTAAACAAAATAATGAAAACAGGACTTAGAAGAGCTTATGTGAATGCTAATTGTAGGTCAAACACCTTTTCAGAATTCATCATAAGAACCTTATAACCATGCTTGGTTATTGCAATG
Organism: Camelina laxa; assembly: GCA_024034495.1. Taxonomy (NCBI): domain Eukaryota; kingdom Viridiplantae; phylum Streptophyta; class Magnoliopsida; order Brassicales; family Brassicaceae; genus Camelina; species Camelina laxa. Next base: position 3,323,682 of record CM043884.1, read on the forward strand.
AAGGCGACAAAATGGCGGTTATATATGAGTACATGGCTAATGGAAACTTGAAACAACATATCTCAGGTTTTGAAAACCTAGTTCTGCTTTATATTCTTCTTCAAGTACAGTAATACACATATCTCAGTTATAATCTTGTCTTGTGCAGAAAACAGTACAACAGTTTTTAGCTGGGAAGATAGACTCGGGATAGCGGTTGATGTTGCACAAGGTTAGTATTTGAAGTACATTCCTGTTTTGGACTGAAACAATCTCCCTCTATCTTGGAGTTCTGTTTCTATAACAAAGTTATGTTATTGCGAATGACTTATAGGACTTGAGTATTTGCATACTGGCTGCACGCCGCCGATCATTCATAGAAACGTCAAGTGTACAAATGTATTCTTAGATGGAAAGTTCAATGCGAAGTTAGGCGGTTTTGGCCTTTCGAGAGCGTTTGATGCAGCAGAGGGAAGTCATTTGAATACAGCTATCGCCGGGACTCCGGGATATGTTGACCCCGAGTAAGCTAGAATCTTCCTATCTTCATTGGTTGGTTTCTTCAGATAATGATCTCATGCATCTTTCATTGCAGGTATTACACATCAAACATGTTAACCGAGAAGAGCGATGTGTACAGTTTCGGTGTAGTTCTATTAGAGATTGTTACTGCAAAACCGGCGATCATAAAGAATGAGGAAAGGATGCATATAAGTCAATGGGTTGAGTCTTTGCTCTCTAGAGATAACATTGTAGAGATTCTTGACCCGAGTCTTTGCGGAGACTATGATCCAAACTCTGCATTCAAGACCGTGGAAATAGCCGTGGCTTGCGTTTGTCGAAATTCTGGCGAGAGACCCGGAATGAGTCAAGTGGTGACGGCTCTTAAGGAGAGTTTGGCTGTAGAAGTTGAGAGGAAAATGCATTTGCCGGTTGTATCAACAGATTCAGTTGAAGAGCTTGCACTTGGCTTTGGTTCCAATCCACCTCCACGTTTGAGATGATTATTTATTTTATTGATTGATTTCATTTTCTCTGGAAATAAATCTGTTATATATATGTTTTACTTTTGTAAGTTGGAATAACCAAAAAAATGTTTGATCCAGATGTGAGGATTTTTCTTACAGTTTATAGTTTGGTTCTGATTAGGAATATGTACTATTGAGCAGTTAAGCGTGGGGCACAAAGTTGCCAAAGACTTTACTTGTGACCTAAGTAACTTCCAGTTTTGTGTCCTCCGCTGTGTCTCTTCGGTGACATAGGCTCTGTGCCTTGGCCAGAGACATAGACGCGAGATAATGAAGTACTTGGCCATGAATTTCTATATTACTGTAGATTGATCAGAATGGCCGGACCAATTTTGGATGTGTTTGAAATCATCAGATTCATCATTCTCAGAGTAAGAAATAATAAACCTTGACAATACCTTTTTATTTTATTGATTGACAACTGCGAGTAGTTACAGGGAACCATGATTGACATTTTCGATAAGTAGATGATGAGATGAAGAAGAGAGATGCAACTATGTCAATATGGCATCAAAGTTCATCATTCATGTAACTCTTATTTGGCGATGAAGAAGACTCAAGAAGATATCTTGTGGCCAAGGAAGCAAGAAGGGAAGCACCATAAGGGAGTACTTCTTCATTAACTTCAAAATACGGAGAGTGAGGGTTCGGCATTGGTGGATGATTTTTGTTCTGCATTCCAACAAAGCTAAAATGTCCCGGGATTGCTTCCTGGTAGAAAGCGAAATCCTCTGATACCATCACAGGTTGTGTCGCAACAAAATTCTCTGCCCCTAACATATCCACTGCAATGCTCTTGTAAAAAGGGTGCAAATCTTCGTTGTTCACAGTAGGTGGGAACGGAGGAAACACATCTTCAAGAAAGTCAACTGTTGCATTGCACTTGCTCACGCTTGCTTGCGTTGTGATAACCTGAGAAAACATTCGACTCGCGTTTAAAAGTTCGATCTCGAGAAAGGAAAGGAAGACAAAAGTCTCAGACGACTAATGAAGATCACTGACCTGCTCAATTCTTTGCTTAATTTGCGCAAAACTTTTAGGTGAAAGGGCTCGGAATGTGCCACCGATAGTAACAAAGTCAGGAATGACATTAAAGGCATCACTGCCTTCAAATTTAGCAACTGTAACCACCTGTAAGCACTCAAATTAACCCACATGCTATATAATATGAATGCGTATATAGACAGCCAAAATATATAAATAAAAAACTATACCTGCGAGTCTAAAGGATCTGCCTCTCGCGAAACGAGTTGTTGTAAGCTTTGAATAACATTTGAAGCTGCCAATACTGGATCTATGGCGAATTGAGGAAGAGCTGCATGACCTCCTTTCCCGCTTATCTTAGCTTCGAAACGTCCACTACCAGCCATCAATAGACCCTCTCTTGAGCTCAGTTGACCTAACCCTAATAGATTCGAAACATGTAATCCAAAGATTGCTTCCACATTATCTAATACTCCAGCCTCCACGATTTTCTTTGCACCTGCTCCTCCTTCCTCCGCTGGTTGGAAAACCAGAACCACTGTACCCTGATGAACAAAATGTCCAAACAAGTATTAAGAAACCAAACAACATCGATATATATTCTCGAAAGGCGATCCAAATTAAAAAAGATAAATACAGTACACCACTAAACCTGTAGCTCGTCTTCGTGTTCTTTGAGCAATTTTGCAGCACCGAGGAGCATTGTAGTGTGAGCGTCATGTCCACAAGCGTGCATCTTCCCTGGAACCTTACTCATGTGTTCCCATTCTACCATTTCCTACACAATCCAACCAATATAGCTTGTCATAATACAACTAAGAAAATTACATAAGAACCAAATCTCACAGAGAAGTGAACTCAACAGATCTTTTACATGATATTACAGAGACATGTAAACCATAAATCATCATGAAGAAAGGACAGAACAATGCAAAGTATCTAACACTAATAAGAAAAGCCACAGGAGAGTTCCATGAGAAGATGAGAGACCAAGTCAAATCACCCTCTCAACCAATTTCTTAAAACTTTGAAAATCAAATACATACCTGCATAGGAAGTGCATCCATATCAGCCCTTAAAGCAACAAAAGGGGCTTGACCAGTTCCGACATATCCGATAACACCAGTTACAGCAACTGGATACTTATAGTTAGACACACCCATCTTTTTCAGTTCTGCTCTAACAAGCTTAGATGTCTCTACTTCCTCGTAACCTAGTTCTGGGTTCTCATGGATTGTCCTTCTAATTCCTACCATCCAATCGAAAAACTCATCTCTTTTAGCCAGACTAAGCAGGTTTTTTGGGATTTGAGATAACTCATTGGAGGAACATGAAATCAGAAACGAATTGAGTAAGTGAAGTATCAAAACAAAAGAAACCAGTTTGCAGCCACTCATTGTGAACCAAGAGATTTCTGCGCTATGGTGAAGTGAAGTAAGCTGAAAACATGAAGGAGAAAATTGTATTTATAACCAAGAAGAACTCATAAATATAAACTTCATAAATATCTTGATTTTTTCTTTTCTTTTCTTTTCTTTTTTTTTTTTGTAATTTTCTTCGGTCCCAAGTCACCATAATAAAACATTCTTTAGTGCAATTTAACACATCATCAAAATGGACCATCTAGATGTATTTTTCAAACTTATCCAAAAAAATCAGAACTTTTTGTTTTTTATAAGTTCGGATGATTCATTCAAAATTTGTAAATGTCTAAAATACACTTATTTACAATCAATCCCAAATAATGTTAATTTTTCTATAGTTTTTTTTTATTATTCTAGAAAACGAATATTTGCAGTTGCACAAATAGAAAAAAAATCTTTAAAATAGTAAAATCATGGATTATCATTTTCTCGTCAAAATCGAAAATTCATGTTAAGGTGTTATTGATTGATTCAGTCGGGTGTTTCTCTTATAGAACTTGTATTTGTAAGATCTTTTGTTGTTTCTCGGTAGAGTGAATAAAAATAAGAAAATTATGCTTAAACTAAGTTTTAGTAGGGATCAATTCTAAAGCAGGCATTGAATAGATTATGTTGAATTTGCGCGTTTTAAATAAATAAGTATGTTTTTGAAATCTCTGTTTTCCCCAATTATCACGGTTATAAGCGAATCGTGAATATTACAAAAGATATGTTGCTGGCAAAGAATTTTCTTGTTTTAATACACATGTGGGAATCATTGCTATCATGAAGGTGAAGATGTAATTTTATCCTCACTTATTTGGCACTATTATGTACTTCAATTCAAAAATTTGATAATACAAACATAAGAAAATACAAAATTTCGGATTTGCAAAATCTTTTTATTTTTGTTTGGAGAATCATTTCATTTTCAGTTTAAAAGTTATTGTGACACGTGAAGGAAGAAACTAGACATTGAACGGTTTGTAATTGCTGGACGGTGCGGTCCCCTTGATACGAATATAGCTTTTTGATGGATTACTTCCTTTTCCGATTATTTTTTCCGTAGTAGAAAAATAAAAATAAAACATATTTCCCATAATTCCCTAAAAACAATTCCAAATTTGGCCAAAACAATTTCAAATACGTCATATGTCAAGTTAAGTCTATTCTAATGATTATTTCATACAATTCACTTGCTTATTTTTCTCTTTTTTTTTTTTTTTTAATTCTTTTAACTATCAGCAGAGGATCATTGCGGGATAAGTGTTTGAATTGCTTAAGAACTTATAATGGTAAGAAACTAACCCGATTGCTGAACCGAATCTTGTTTCCTTTCGTTTCGAAAGTCGAAACTATCTCCACCTAATACGCAGGTTCAAAAGATGGTTGCGGAATTGCCAAACTTGGTTCAAGAAAAGTAAGCATAATGGCGATATACAATGATGATACAAGGAACAACCAAAGATTCATTTATCTTCCATAAGCAAAGAACATGTTAACCAGAATTGGAATGCGGTATTGACTAACAGAGACAACAACAACCAAAATCATTCATCAACATCTCACATTCAGAAAAGATCTATGAATCATACGTGTTTTTGATGCAGCTTTTTAAGGTAAACTTTTCTCCTCCATTTATCCCATTTTCAATCAAGAAACAAAGATAGTCAAACACATAAAGCCACATGATTTAAGCGATACTGGTTGGTTTCTATATAGCCAAACAGTACCAACTGATCCTCTTGTAACAGTCACTTGTTCTTGACACCATTAGGAAATGCAATGAAAATGCCTAAAGAACAATGTTTAGAAGAAAATGCCTTACTCTTCTTTTTTTGTCAAAATGTCCGAACTTAGAGTAATTTCTAGACATCTAAGCATGGAACAAGAGAAATCCGATTCCCCTAGGGACTGAAAAGAACTCAAACCTATATCTTTATTCAATAATCTGTCACGTCAAAAATATGTTTAACCATCACAATACCTGTTTAATTAATTTATGATCAGATTCTGTCCATGATCATACTCTAAACACAAATACTTATCAAAACAAAAACCACGAGCGACGAGTGGAAGATCTGTTAGAACCCAACTCAAGAATCTTGGGTGCAAGTTGCAGTAAGGGCTCCAATGCGCTTGGAGCAAACTTTCTAGCAAAGAGATAACAGATTTGAGACTGCTGATCATTGTAGAGGCAGGATTTGGCTCCCGGAAGCTTCTTGAGAAAACTTTCCGTTATATCATCCTTTCCAAAAGTAGCTGGATGAGCACCACCACGTGACCAATCTGTCCATGTCATTGTCCGGTTGGCCAACGAAAGCCGATGTTTCATAGACAGCATTGTGGGAAAGTAGTGTTCATCAACATAACATGGAGGTCTACAAAACTCTTTGAATTTGGGATAGTAAGTAGTGTCTTGAACAATCTCAACAGCGAGTTTCCGGTTAATTTCAAACCACTGAGACCCTTTTCGCCACTGGCTTAGCTTGACCTCTGGTTCCATTTCAGTCCGGTATCTACCTCTTCCATCAGGTCCTTCCTCATCAGCAGCACCCATGAAACTATATCTTGATTCAGAGACATACCTATAGATAAAGCCGAAACCGCGCAGAGGAATGCATGATTCAGACAGCAGAATGAACCATTCATTAGAGATATCGAGCAAAGCATTAGCCAAAAGCCTCCTTTCAGCGTCCCCCATACTCATCTCTCCCCATGCCACAGCCTATATAACCCCAAAAGATATTGTGAGGAACACAAGAAACAGCAAGCAATCACACAAATAAAAATAAAAAAAAGGTTGCAGGGTTATTCTCTGAAACATAAATTACAGTTACCTGACTAGGGATATATCTTCTGTAAAACACAGATGACCTCGAAAAATCCGATTTGTAATAAGGCAAAGCATGAACATAGATTGAGTAAAGACCCTCATATCCTTCAAAGAACCTCTCCCAGAGTGGAGCAAATGGTAAAGGACCTTTGCTGAGAAACATGAAAGCCAATTTAGGAACCCTTTTAAACGGATACCCATTTCTCTGTGGCTCCATGGAAGCACGCCAAAGCAATTCACTGTCATTCATCGTGTGCCAAACATTGGAAGGAGGCCTAATAAAGCTATCTAAAGTAACAGTCCCACGACCATACATAGAGATCAAAGTGGTTGGAGCCACAGGATCCAAATGTTGAATCTTCAAGAACTTGATCATGTGTATACTAACTACTGAGATCCCAAGAGTCAACACAAGAAACAATAACAAAACCTGAAGCAGACGCATCGACAAAAGAACTCTACATTGGTTTGTGACTCTCGATTTAGGGGTTGATGCACCATTGTCTTTAACCCCTTCCTCCATCTCCGTTACCATCACTTTCATCTAAAAGCTCCTCACACAAGAATCCAGTGCTTCTCTATTTTGGTAACAAAAATCCAATCGGACAAGGTTTACGATAGAGGGTCTTTTTTTAACAGAAACCCATAAGTAAAGATTGAGACTTTCGAAGAAGCAACGATATGGAAGAAAGAGAGACGAACGAATTTGATTTTAGAAAATCGAAACTTGAATCTAAATACGTATTGGACGAAGACGATGAAGTAACAAAACAAAGAAAGATCCAATCTTTCTGATTTTTATATGCTTCGAAGATGTTTGTCTGATGATGCATCCATTGTGGTGCTTTTCTGAAAACTCTCAAATCTGATTTGTCATTCTCAAAGGAAACATAAGCATAATAAACCTAGGAGTGACATGTTTCTTTCAATTGACAGTTTCAGCTTTTAGTTTGGCGTTATTAAGAAAATATTCTCTAAAAACTCTTCTCATTTCAATAGCCCCAATTACTTTGTTCAAGTAAAGTTGTTGCATTTCTTCGATTTTGCAATCAGTTTTTTTTTTATCATCATCTCAGAGAAGAGGAGACTTACAAGGGAGCTTGACACTGCAATACAATTTTTATTAACCTTTACATGGCAGGCTCTGTTAAAAAAAAAAAAAAAAAACTGTTGCCATGTTTTGACAATTTGGAAGAGATGAAGAATAAGGAAGATAGCCAATGTTGGCATATCAAAGTTCATCTTTTTTGTAACTCTGAGACAGAGTCGAAGCTTTCAATTCAAGAAGATATCTTGTGGCCATGGAAGCATGAAGGGAAGCACCGTAAGGTAGTAATTCTTCGTTCACTTCAAAAAACGGCGAGTGAGGGCTCGCCATTGGTGAATGAGCTTTGTTTTGCATTCCTACGAAGCTAAAATGTCCCGGTATTGTCTCTTGGTAGAAAGAGAAATCCTCTGATCCCATCAATGGTTGCATCTCAACATAATTCTCAGTTCCTAACATGTCCCCTGAGACATTCTTGAAAAACTTGTGTAATTCTTTGTCATTTACAGTCGGTGGGAAAAAAGGTTTCTCCTCTTCAATGAAATCCACTGTCGCATTACACATATGCACGCTCGCTTGCCTTGTGATTACCTGAAACCATTGGACTCGCAAAGAGTTAAAAACACTAGGGTCTCATAAGGAAGACAAAAGTTCCCAAACTACACATCAAATAAAGGCAAAGTTACTGACCTGCTCAATTCTTTTCTTGAGTTGCATAAAGCTTTTAGTTGAAAAGGCTCGGAATGTACCACCGATAGTAACCGAGTCTGGAATCACATTAAAAGCACCACCACCTTCAAATTTAGCAACTGTAACCACCTGTAAACACTCACACAGAGATCAAATCACTCCACATGCTATATAGAGACATTTGAAGTGAGCTAAAAGATTATAGTATATATATATACCTGTGAGTCTAAAGGATCTGCCTCTCGTGACACGAGGTGTTGTAAGCTAACAATAACATTTGAAGCTGCCAATATGGGATCTATGGAGTGCTGCGGAAGAGCTGCGTGACCTCCTTTCCCGCTTATCTTAGCTTTGAAAAACCCGCTACCAGCCAACAATGGACCCTCTCTCGAGCTCACTTGACCTAATACCAATTGATTTGTGACATGTAATCCAAAGATTGCACTCACATTCTCCAGTACTCCAGCCTCCACAATTTTCTTTGCACCTCCTCCTCCTTCCTCAGCCGGTTGAAAAACTAGAACCACTGTGCCCTGATGAAGAAAAGTCCAACAAAGTTTAAGAATCCTAATTATGCTAATTAATTCCCAACACATTCGAATTAAAAAAAAGAGAGGTTATTAGATAAAAAAAAACAGTACACCACTAAACCTGTAGCTCGTCTTCGTGTTCTTTGAGCAATTTTGCAGCACCGAGGAGCATTGTAGTGTGAGCGTCATGTCCACAAGCGTGCATTTTCCCTGGAACCTTACTCTTATGTTCCCATTCTACCATTTCCTACACAATCCAACATAATATTTCCTACACTAGTCATACCACTAACAAACTGTAAATCATATAAGTAAATAAGTAAACTCAACAAATCTTCAACCATACTACAGACAAACAGAGACATAAATCAAAATTCTTCATGAAGAAGACACAAAACAAATGTTCCTCTTTTCAAGTATCCAACACTATTAAAACACAGAGTCCCTCCTTGTCACAAGCCAAATCAATTTTGAAAATCAAATACATACCTGCATAGGAAGAGCATCCATATCAGCTCTTAAAGCAACAAAAGGGGCTTGACCAGTGCCAACGTATCCAATAACACCAGTTACAGCAACTGGGTACTTAAAAGCCACACCCATCTTCTCCAATTCTGCTCTAACAAGCTTAGATGTCTCTACTTCCTCGTAACCTAGTTCTGGGTTCTCATGGATTCTCCTTCTGATTCCAACCATCCAATCGAAAAAATCATTCCTTTTAGCTAAAGCAAGAAACTTTGAAGGGATTTGAGATAACCCATTCGAAGAAGATGAAATCAGACACGAATTAAGCAAGTAAAGGATCAAAACAAAAGAAACCCTTTTGCAGAAACTCATGGCTTTTTATATCGATCGATTCGATTGATTCAGATTATCAATCGAACCGTGTAGAGAAGGAAAAACAAAAACAAAAAGAGATCGAAGGAGAAGAGAGGTGTGCGTGATTATGAAGCAGGGGAACAGGAAGCAAAAAAAAAAAAAGTGGTGGTATTTAAATCCCCCCAACTAGTAGCAAACTAGCAAAAGCCAAACACAACTTCTTTTTTTTTTTTACTGCGTCTCTGTTTTCATAAAATCTTTCATTTTCTTTTTTTTTTTTGTTGTTGTGGAAAATATCAAAATCATCTTTGAGAAAACCAAAAACATTCGTTTACCTAATTTGATTATGATCAATTTGATAACTTTGTTTTTTTGTTTCTACTATTTTTTTTTTTTTTTTTTGAAAAGAGTGATGGGAATGGGATGTTCCTTGGAGTTATAACTTAAAATGTAAATAAGTCAAACAAGCCTTTGGAATTACTAGTTTACTACATTTGGAATTTGTTTAAGTATAACGTCAAAGAAAACTATTATCCCACTATCTCAAACATTTGTAGCCATACTCCAATGATAATTCATAAATTCTTAATTGTAAACATACATTATTAATAGGGGTTCTATTGTAGAAGCCCCTCTGAATTGCTATGTACAAAATTTTATCTTTACTGCAAGAAATTTTACTAAATCAAAAATAATAAGTAATATTATATATACATGTATTTTTTTTTTTAAAACAGGTTTATGATCCTATACATTGTAATTTAAATTTCTAAAAATATTTGACTCTTCATCACGAAAGTTTTGATTTGATATACTAAGTATATAATATACCAAATTTTACATATTAGTTTGACTATAATAACATAATATTATGTATTATCTTTTATTTCACGAAATTAATTTATATATTTTTTTTAAAAGATAGAAAATAAAAGTATAAAACAATAGCCAATTAAAATTTATTTGCATTAAACCATTATTATAAATTTATAATAACATAAAACAAGCTAAGTATAGTAAAAATATATAAAAGTTTGAGTCTTTGATAAAGTGTATTTCACTATCAGTAATTCAGTACTGAGAGGATTAGTTTTCGTATTCGTTTTGATTTTAGGTTCTTTCCGTGACACGTGAATAACGAGAAAATAAAAATAAAAATAAAAATTGAATGGTTCTAATTGAACTGTTGGACGGTCCATTTTGCTGTTGTTATGAAACAGCTAATAAGCACATGGACAACGTGTTTAATGACTTTTATTTACAATTTTCTTTTTTATTTCTTAGAAAAAATATATTAAGCCACACAAACTATATCCCAATACATTATCACAAATACCAAACTTTAAAAATGATATACTCAACTGCACAAAATATATGTATTACACAATCACATATATCAACTATACGATAACATGTGCCCATCATCACAATCATCTTATTCTGGTATATCATAAATAACAAAAACATAATACTTATTTTTAACATATAAAAATAAAAGATCCAAAAAAATTTGATTTTGCAAAACAATATATTTGACTGTAGAAAAATAAATATATCAAAATTATTTTTAATAATTTTTATTTAACTATTAGTTTTAATTCAAAATTAAACATACTAATTATAAGAATGAATACATTAAATATGTAAACAAGATATTTAGACCTCCACCTTACCAGCATGCGAATTACTAACTTGCTAAACAGGTTCACTCCAGCCACCCTGGACGAAGTAAGTCTCCAACTTAACTTCTCGGAAAACCGTTTCCAACACATCCACTTTTACAAATCACCACCAACGGTATTTCACGATACCGGCATGATCCACAACTTTCCAACAACTTTTCAATACCCAACTGCACTTCCCGCACAGAAGCTAAAAATACTATACAACTAACAACACATAAAACAACTTACCGTGGAATCTCATTAAAAGCTTTAAGAAGATGATACTAGGACTCCATACCACATGCAAATTGATTAACTACTCATAATCAGTTCCATCACCCAACATCATTCATCCAGAAACACGAAAATAGTTCATCCAATTCAATTCCTTCAACTACTCTAACACCAATCCACTTAACCGCCCTAATCATAACAGTGTATGTGTCTACTACAAGCCGCCAGTGACTGCTATGATCACGGCCTCTGTTCCAACAGACCCGGACGCTCCTATGAACATTTCGCTACCCAGAGTGGATCCGGCTTCAGAATTCTACGTTTGCATGCACTTTGCTGAGATCCAAGATCTCAAACCTAATGAAACGAGAGAGTTCAATATCAAACGGAAGACTTGTTGCCAGTACCGTTACGCCTGGTGCCAAAGGAGAGTACACTCTCTCCCAAATAATTGATCAGGAAGTCGGTCCTAATGCCAAAGGAGAGTACGCTTTTTCGATTCAAAGGACCTTGCATTCCACACTGCCGCCTCTTCTGAACGCCATAGAAATCTACCTCGTGAAATCATTTGAGGAACAAGAAACTGATACTAAAGAAGGTTAGTAGACTATCTAACTAAATAATTAACTTTTGTGACTTGTTTTATTGATGAAACACTAATAAATTCACGTACATAACTTTTCAGTTGATGCAATACTTAGAATCACGTCTAGGTGCGGTAGGAAGAAGATAGATTGGGAAGGACATCCCTGTGTGCCACATGAATACATGTGGAAAGGTCTTGACTGCAACTATAAACACAACAATCAACCTAGGATCGTGAATTTGTAAGCAATTATAATTGCTTCTCAAATGCTTTTTATAGGTCCAATTAATGTTTTTTTAATTTTTTTGTTTGATTGGTCTTATTTTGATTTTTAAACAGGAACTTGACGGCCAGCGGCCTAATCGGGGAGATACCAGAGTCGTTATCAAACCTGACAAAATTAGAAGTCCTGTAAGTAATACTAGCACCCATAAGCTTCTGTTCTGATTTAAATTCAAATATATGCTGATGGGTCTGGATTTGTTTTCTGGCAGTGATTTGTCGAACAACAATCTCACTGGTTCGGTCCCAGAGTTTTTGGCTGATATGGAGTCGTTAAAGTTCATGTAAGTTTAGACTTAAGTCACAAAAATCTGAAATTTCTTCTTTACACAGAAAAAAAATCTAACATGTTGAAAACTCTGAATCGTGCAGAAATCTATCAAGCAATGAACTAAATGGTTCGATACCTAGACGTCTCCTTGATAGAGCAGAAAAAGGATTGGTTACACTAAGGTAATAATTGTGCATTAGTTTCAAATCTTTAGCTAATATAGTCGAGGACCTGAATGTTTGTTTTAGATGCGTACGAAATTGATCTCTCTTAATTAACCTCTTGAGCTCTTTCATGCTATGGAATTATAATGCAAGAAAGTAAAAACACCAAAAAAAATTTACAAGTTCAAACCTTTGAGATTTTCAATTTCTCTCTCTCACTCGCACAGTTCACCCACTTCACTTGTCTTCAAGAAAAATAAAACAGAGGTGTTCTGTTTTTGACACAATAAAATCTTCCAACTTTGTAATTTAACTTTTTTTTGGTGAAAACTCTAGCGTGGACGAATTTCCCGGGCTATGTTCCTCTCCTTCATGCGCCACCACAAGCAAAAAGAAGACAAATATTGTTATTGCATCTATTGCAACAGCACTCTTTTTAATCTTACTCATTGCAGCCGTCATTATAGTTATCTACAAGAGGAAAAGGAAAGCCGATAGACATCCCAGTTCAGGTATGCATGTAGTCCTAATACTTAGAATTTACGTACGTCCACAATCTTCAACAACTAGCTAGCTAGTAATCTTCTGATTTCGATTTTGCAGAAAATAAGCAATGGGATCAAAGTAGCTTCTCAGACAATGCAGACAACAACGTGTTCACATTCGAAGACTTGGCTCAAGCAACTGGTAACTTTTCAAGCACCAACCTCATTGGACAAGGTGGGTTTGGTTATGTTCACAGAGGAGTTCTTTCCGATGGAACTGAGATTGCGGTTAAACAACTTAAAGCTGGAAGCAGACAAGGCGAACAAGAGTTTCTAGCGGAGGTAGAGATCATTAGTGGAGTTCATCACAGGCATCTTGTTTCTCTCCTTGGTTATTGCATAACCGGATCTCAAAGACTGCTTTGTGCCTAATAAGACTCTGGAATTTCATCTTCATGGTATAAGTCCTTGCGATATATTAATGGTTTGTGACTATGTGTGTGTGAATTAACACTCTTATACATATATGCAGACACAGAGGCACCCGTAATGGAATGGGCAAAAAGGATGAAGATTGCCTTGGGTTCAGCTAAAGGACTGTCATACTTGCATGATGACTGTTAGTAATGTTCTTTGTCATCGAACATTATTTATTTTTATTTTTATTTTGGGAATTTTTAGCGTCAATAATGAGTGTTTGGTTTTTTCTTTTGCCATGTTTATCAGGTACCCCTAAACAATACACCGCTGCCAATATTTTGATTGACAAAGGTATTATTTGAACTTGTAAAAACTCTATATATTTAAACTCCACAACTAACTTAGTCATGTTGAATCTTGTGCATCAGATAGCAGATTTTGGACTCGCCAAGTCTTGTTCAGACAGTGAAACCCATGTTTCCACTCGGGTTATGGGATCATTCGGGTATTAATGCCCTTTCTATATTCAACCATAACCATAAGTTGATAACCAAACCAACAATCTTTAAAACTTGTTTCTTGTGAGATGCAGCTACTTGGCCCCTGAGTATGCCTCTTCTGGGAAACTCACAGACAAAGCAGATGTCTTCTCGTTCGGAGTGGTGCTTATCGGGGCGCCGACCTTTTGATAAGGGCTTTCTCCGATGATGATAGCATCGTTGATTGGGTTAGTTATTATTTTTGTGTTTCGCCTTAGCACCAACCCTCAATTTTTTATTAAGCTTCTAAGTTTCTGGAACTGCTCTAGGCGAAACCTCTGATGGCAAAAGGTCTAAAGGATGGCAACTTCAACGGTTTTGTTGACCCGCGATTAGAGAATGACTTTGATGTCATCGAAATGACGAGAGTGGTTGCTTGCGCTGCTGCTAGCGTCCGCCATGCAGCGAAACGCCGTCCAACAATGACACAGGTACTGTATATATATCAAACTGAAACTTCCTTTCGGCAAAAATATATTTCGGACAAAAACCTAAGACTTTGTGACTTGGGGTCATTGCAGATTGTTCGAGCATTTGAAGGCAACATTTCTCTAGCTGACATTACCGAAGGAGTTGCTTCAGAAGACAGCACTGGTTACATCTTAGACGGGAGCTCGGATTACTGCTCAACACTGTTGGTGAGATGACCGTTGGAATTAAAAAAGACTTATTAGTCATAGTTTAGGATTTGGTTTTGAATTAGTCTTTGCTGTCTAATCGTGTCATTAAGGGGTCCGAGTCTTATGGCTCAATCTCTGTAGTTGTTATTTGCTTCGGTAAGTTTCTGCATTTCTGGTTTGTAAGGCTATTTAAGGCCATTTTGTTTATCTGAATGAAGTATCAGTTTCAGCATTCTAAACGAAGAGTTCTATTACATTTACAAATTGGTATCAGAGCTCTGTTAGAGTATAAGAACTGAGAGAGAGAGATGTTGATCTAACGTATCTGTTAGCTCGAGGATGATAGAATAAAGGGGACGAAACAAGGAACTTTTATTTAGATAGTCAAAGATCGTCGAATTACAATGCAACCGTTATAAGCCGATTGGCGAATTACAGAGAATTGTATTTCTCAAAATGACTAACTGAACTATAGCTTTAGAATCGGATTATTTCCTGACTCTTGCTAGACGTAACCTCTCCTTCTGCAAGTCGCTCTCTCCTTATTTATAGCTGATGGGACGTTCCACTTTATGCCTCGGGGTCGATGTGGGATTGTCTTTTGAGCAAAGTCGGTGATCGTTTTTATTCGGGCCGTCACTTGCTGGGCTGTCCGTCCCAATTGGGCCTTCTGGAAGCTTTGTCGGCCCGACAAATGGGTTTTGGTCAGACTTCGTTCCTAGACTTCGGGGTGACTATTTCGATAACGGGCCTATAGGAAAGCCTGTTAAGGCTGGGTGAAACCCATATCCAACAAGAGAGAGAAGCCGTAGCTTAAAAACACGAAGAGAGAATGGGAGAAAAGAAAACGAAGTTGCCACAGTTTGATGGACACTGGGATCACTAGAGCGAAGTCATGGAGAATTTCTTCAGATCTAAGAACCTGTGGAGTACCATTGAGACCGGTGTTGTGGAACCATCAACCACAACAGCACTCACGGCGACTCAAACACAACAGCTGGAGGAAGCCAAGAAGAATGACCACAAGGTGAAACATTATCTCTATCAATGCATCGATAGAGTAATTTGTGAGCAGATCTGGATAGGAGCACATCCAAGATCATTTGGGAGTCCACGAAGAAGAAGTTTGGTGGCAACGATCGGGTGAAGAGGTCTCTGTTGCAGAAGCTGAGAAGAGATTTCGAGATTCTGGAGATGAAGGAATTCGAGACTGTGGAAGAGTATTTCACTCGAGTCCTAGGCGTCACCAACCAAATGAGAAGCAATGGAGAGGTCATGAACGATGTCAAAGTGGTGGAAAAGATCCTCAGGACACTCAGTGAGAAATTCACGTATGTGGTGGTGTCGATAGAGGAATCCAAGGAGATCGAGAGCATCTCACTCGACGAATTGCAAAGTTCCCTCACTGTTCATGAGCAAAAGTTCAAAAAATCTGAGAAAGGAGAAGATCAGGTGCTAAAGGTGAGCTATGAAGGAGGAATGAGCTCGAACCAAGGCAGAGGAAATGGACCAAGAGGAAGAGGTCAAGGGGGAAGAGGCAAAGCACAGTGGAGTGCTACAAATGTCATCGTCTTGGGCATTTCCAAAACGAATGTCCATTATGGGACGAAGAAGCAAATTACGCCGACTTTGATGAGAAAGAAGAGATGCTTCTAATGGCGTATATTGAAGATGGTGAAGAGACTGCAGAGAAACTGTTCATGGCATACACTGGTAGTAATGAAAACATGAGGAAGAGAGCCTGGTTCCTCGACTCAGGTTGCTCAAATCACATGAGTGGTGATCGAAACCTGTTCTCCTCCATGAATGAAGATTTCAAGCACACTGTGAAGCTGGGAAATGATAAAAAGATGGAGGTGATTGGCAAGGGCAACGTGAGGCTTCTGATGAACAATGTGAGCTATACAATCAGAGATCTATACTACATTCCAGAACTCAAGAACAATCTGCTAAGTCTTGGACAGCTCCAAGAAAAGGATCTGACAATCATCATACGGAAAGGAATCTGTAAGATCTTTCATGATGATAGAGGTCTCTTGGCAGAAAGCAAGATGAGCTCGAATAGAATGTTCATGTTATTCGATCAAACCATTCACAACGGAGAATCAAGCCGGGAACACTGCCTACAGGCAACTGCAGAAAACACACCAAAGCTCTGGCATGAACGCTATGGCCATCTCAGTCACAGTGGAATGAAGATACTGCAAAGCAAGGAGATGGTTCGTGGCCTGCCAAAGTTCGATACTCAGAACTTCATCTGTTCAGACTGCCTAGTGGGGAAGCAACCAAGAAATCCGATACCAAAGAAAAGTTCATGGCGAGCAAAGGAGATCCTTGAGTTGGTGCACTCTGATATATGTGGTCCAATCAGTCCCACCACATCAAATGGAATCAGGTATGTCCTATGCTTCATCGATGATCACAATAGGAAGGCATGGGAATATTTTTTGAAAGAAAAGTCAGAAGCTTTCAGTTATTTCAAAGAGTTTAAGAAGAAAGTAGAAACGGAGACAGGAAAGCAAATCAAATGCTTAAGGACAGACCGAGGAGGGGAGTACACCTCAGCTGAGTTCTCTGCTTTCTGCAAAGACCATGGAGTTAGGAGACAACTGACCACCGCCTATACACCACAGCTGAACGGTGTCGTAGAAAGGAAGAATCGCACCGTGATGAACATGGTGAGATCCATTATGTCAATGAGAAAAGTTCCAAAGAGTTTTTGGGCAGAAGCTGTCAATTGGACATTTTATGTGTTGAACAGATGTCCTACTCTCGCTGTTAAATATGTCACACCGCAGGAGGCCTGGAGTGGTATTAGACCAAACGTGGAACACTTCAGAGTGTGGGGTAGTTTGGCACACGTTCATGTACCAAACGAGAAACGAGGGAAGCTGGATGAAAAAAGCAACACCTGCATCTTGTTGGGTTTCTCGGAAGAGTCCAAGGGCTACCGTCTCTACAATCCTGCAACAAAGAAGGTCGTTATAAGCAGAGATGTGGTTTTCGAAGAGATGAAAGGATGGAGATGGGAAGGAGATCAAGATGAATAAGAGTTAAAATGGAGTGACAATGATCAACCATGGGAGGAAGAAGAAAGTGATGGAGAAGAAGAACCTGCAAATGAAGAAAATGCAGAGGATACTCAGGCTATAGCCAGGGAGGGAAGAAACGCAGCAAGACAACCACAGGCTATAGCCAGGGAGGGAAAAAGACAAACAAGGCGTCCTATTTATCTGAGCGATTATGTCACTGGGAACGAAGAGGAAGAAGACGAAGTGAACATGGTCGTGACCAATTCCTGCGATCCAACAACTTTTGAAGAAGCTCGGAAAAGTTCAAAGTGGATTAAGGCCATGGATGCAGAGATAGAGTCAATAGAGAAGAACCAGACATGGATACTTTCAAATTTGCCAAAAGGAAGCAAGTGCATTGGGGTGAAGTGGATATACAAGACAAAACTGAATGAGCTTGGAGAAGTGAGCAAACACAAAGCACGACTTGTGGCAAAAGGATACTCACAAGAACATGGAGTTGACTACACAGAAGTATATGCACCTGTTGCACGCATGGACACCATCAGAATCGTTCTCTCCACTGCTGCTCAGAAAGGCTAGGACATCTTCCAGCTTGATGTCAAGTCAGCATTCCTGCACGGAGTACTTGCAGAGGATGTCTATGTTCAACAGCCAAAAGGATACGAAGTCAAAGGAGAGGAGGACAAAGTTTATAAGCTACATAAGGCGCTATATGGGTTGAAACAGGCTCCAAGGGCGTGGTTTAGCAGAATTGAAGAATATTTTGCCAAGGAAGGGTTTGAGAAGTCAGAAAATGAGGAAACCCTGTTCATCAAGACCAATGATCGAGGTAATCTTCTCTTTGTCAGTGTATATGTGGATGATTTGATATACACTGGTGACGACATTGCTATGATGAAAGAGTTTAAGCTTTCAACGGAGAGAGAGTTCGATATGTCTGATCTTGGCAAGATGAGATATTTTCTGGGAATAGAAGTGTTGCAGACAGATAAAGGAATCCACATCTCTCAAGCAAAGTATGTCATGGAGGTCTTGAGACGTTTTGAAATGGAGGACTGCAACTCAGTGTTCAACCCAATGGTGCCTGGAAACAAGGTGGATTTAGATGAAGATGGTGAACTAATCGATGAGACTCTCTACAAACAGATCATTGGGAGCCTCATGTACATCACAACGACGAGGCCAGACATTCAATTCCCTGTAAGTCTACTGAGTCGTTATATGTCCAAGCCTACGAAGATGCATTTGCAGGCTGTCAAGCGTGTTCTGAGATATCTAAAAGGCACACTGGGTTTTGGCATTTGGTACAAAAGAGGAGGAGATGGAGAATTGCAGGTGTACACGGATAGTGACTTTTCAGGTGACGTTTATAGTCGTAAAAGCACCACCGGATATGTGTTTCTCATGGATAACGCAGTTGTGACGTGGTTATCTAAGAAGCAACCTATAGTGGCATTGTCCACCACGGAGGCAGAATATGTTGCAGTGTTGGTTTGTGCGTGTCAAGTCATTTGGGTGAAGAGAATCCTGGGAGAATTGGGTTATGAAGTCGAAGGAAGCACAACTATCTTCTGTGATAACACATCAACAATTATGCTGTCCAAGAATCCTGTTTTTCATGGTAGATGCAAGCATATTGGAGTCAGATTTCATTTTCTTCGTGATTTGGTTAAGGGAAATGAGATACAGTTGGTGCACTGTGGATCAGATGAGCAAGTGGCAGACATTTTCACCAAACCATTAGAGCGGGAGACATTTGAGAGGTTAAGGAGTCTACTCGGAGTTTTCTCTGTTAAGGATAAGCAAAACTTGGCTCGCCAAGCTTAGCTTAGGGAGGGTTTGTTGGTGAGATGACCGTTGGAATTAATAAAGACTTATTAGTCATAGTTTAGGATTTGGTTTTGAATTAGTCTTTGCTGTTTAATCGTGTCAATAAGGGGTCCGAGTCTTATGGCTCAATCTCTGTAGTTGTTATTTGCTTCCGTAAGTTTCTGCATTTCTGGTTTGTAAGGCTATTTAAGGCCCTTTTGTTTATCTGAATGAAGTATCAGTTTCAGCATTCTAAACGAAGAGTTTTATAACATTTACAAACACAATACAGAGAGGATTTGAAGAAATTCAAGAAAATGGCACTTGAAAGCCAGACATTTGGTAGCAGCGGTTTGACGAGAGAAAATGGTCAGGACTTAGAACCATCAATCTCCTCTAGCATCAACGAAGGATGACGTAACGCAGCTAGCAGACCCTCATACCTGGCGAGAAAACAGAGAAGTTCCGTGAAGAAGAAGAAGAAGAGACTCCAAGGAAAAACAGAGGGCTCAGTAATTAAAATAACCCTACAGTATTTTATATATATATATGTTTATCAATCAATTAATGCCCCTTTCTTTCCTTTAATCGATCGTTATGCCAATTAAGAAAGGGATGACGACTAATGGACCAATCCTGCCTAGCTAATTGGAGATAAAAGACGACGACTACCGGCTTGCTTATATATGAAACAAGAAAACTCTCTTTCTAATAGCAACAAAGATAGTCCTGAACTTAATCGAAACAAGATAAATCGATATAATTGAAACGAAAACATAAATCTATATAATAATAACAATCCGAATAAATGCGACCAACAGTTGTGTTTTTCAATCGTACCTTTTGGATTTTTTTTGAAAAGTTGTGATGGATTATTAAAACAGTTATTTATGAAAAGTTACAACTGTTCACTGTGAAAATTGTGTTGATTGGAACATTCATATCTTTTGAAATCTATATATATCTGTCTGTTTGAACCGTTTTCTTTTTTTTTTCCATGACACAAAATCAACTAAAATTTCAATCTCAATGGTTTATACATTTTTCTAAATTATTTTCTAGCATTCATTCTTTTAAAAGTCGAGAAATTCCTCTAATTCTTGATTTAACAAAAAAATTTTGGAATGATGAATATAATTTACATCTTTTAGTTAATTTTAAATATAAAAGTTTAATGAAAATACCTAGAGTGTTTTTCCAAGAGTTAGATAGATTACATAATGAGTTTTTGGATTTGACTTTTCAATGTATTTAAACTCAATCCGAATAAATGCCACCAAAAGTTGTGTTTATTCAATCGTACCTTTTGGATAATTTTTTTAAAAATCTGTAATAAAATTAAATTGTATGTTCTACAAAAAGTTGCGATTGTTCACTGTAATGATTTCTTCTTAAGTTGCAACTGTTCATTGTAGAGTTGTGGTTATTCGTATATTCATATCTTTTGAAATCTATATGTTTGAAATGTTTTCATTTTTTTTGCTATGACACAAAATAATAAAAAAAAATTAATATCAACAGTTTCTACAGCTTTCTAAATTATTCTCTAGCATTCATTCTTTTAAAAGTAGAGAAACTCTTCTAATTCTTGATTTAACAAAAGATTTTTGGAATGATGAATCTAATTTACAATTTTTAGTTAATTTTAAATATAAAAATTTAATGTCTATATATAAAATAGCAAGCGGAAAAATGCGTGAAATCTATGAAAACATTAAGCTATTAGTATTATATATATATGTATATAGATTTATTTATTTATTTGGAAAAATTTAACGTTAATTTGGGAAAATGAGCATCATTTACATCTATTCTTTTGTTGATCAATTGTAATTAAGAGATAAAGTCACCTCTTATACTCTCATCTGTGGAGTATACAAAAAGTCAAAAAGTCACCTGTATATAAAACTCAAAAACTCTTTGTAACTTTTCAATTAATGAAAGAGTTAGTTGGTTGTCATTAAGAAAAAAAAATCTAGAGTCTATAAATTGATTTAGGGTATTAAAAGCGTTTATTTGAAGAAAAAAAAAGAGAAAAAGATGGCTTGGATCATTAATCTATATAATAATAACAATCTATATAATGATAAGAATCTGAATAAATGCGACCAACAATTGTGTTTTTTCAATCGTACATTTTGGATATTTTCTAAAAAGTCGTGATGGATCATTAAAACGGTTATTTATGAAAAGTTATAACTGTTCACTGTGAAGTTGTGTTGATTGGAACATTCATATTTTTGAAATATATATATTTGTCTGTTTGAACTGTTTTTGTTTTTTTTGCCATGACACAAAGTCAACTAAAATTTCAATCTCAATGGTTTATACATTTTTCTAAATTATTTTCTAGCATTCATTCTTTTAAAAGTCAATAAATTCCTCTAATTCTTGATTTAACAAAAGTTTTTTGGAATGATGAATATAATTTATATCTTTTAGTTAATTTTAAATATAAAAGTTTAATGAAAATACCTAGAGTGTTTTTCCAAGAGTTAGATGGATTACATAGTAAGTTTTTGGATTTGACTTTTTAATATATTTAAACCCAATCCGAATAAATGCCACTAAAAGTTGTGTTTTTTCAATCTTACCTTTTGAATAATTTAAAAAAAAAAACTGTAAAAAAAAATAAATTATATGTTTTACAAAAAGTTGTGATTGTTCATTGTAATGGTTTTTTTGTAAAGTTGCGACTGTTCATTGTAGAGTTATGTTTATTCGAATATTCGTATCTTTGAAATCTATATGTTTGAACTGTTTTTATTTTTTTGCTTTGACACAAAATAATATAAAATTTTAATATCAACAGTTTTTACAGCTTTATAAATTATTCTCTAGCATTCATTCTTTTAAAAGTAAAGAAACTCTTCCAATTCTTGATTTAACAAAAGACTTTTGGAATGATGAATCTAATCTACAATTTTTAGTTAATTTTAAATATAAAAATTTAATGTCTATATATAATAGCAATCTGAATAAATGCCACCAAAAGTTGTGTTTTTTCAACCGTACTTTTTGGATATTTTTGAAAAAAAAACTGTAGAAAAATTAAATTGTGTGTTTTACAAAAAGTTGCGATTGTTCATTATAACGAGTTTTTTGTAAAGTTGCAACTGTTCATTGTAGAGTTGTGTTTATTCGAATATTCGGATCTTTTGAAATCTAGATATATTTGTAACACCCGCAAACCATTTTCTGGGAATTTTGGTGAGGGTGTCGATCGACACCACAGAGGGAGTGTCGATCGACACCAGTTGTGGCCGGTTTGGTCGGTTCAATTTCAATTATCGTTTTGGTTCGGTTTGGTTTTAGGAAACCATTGAACCGGGTTATTTAAGTGGATTTCGACACAAGAAGGGTTTTGGAAGTTTATTTTGTCGCCGCTTTGTTGTTTTTGAGAGAAAGGAGAGAAAAACCTTGTTCCTGAGTTTTTGAAAGAGATTGGTGAGATTCCTGGCTGTTCTTGAGAGTTTTGGAAGCTAGGAAGGATCTAGAAGCTTTCTAGGAAGGTTGGATTCGTTGCTATTGGTCTGAATCTTCCTGCAAAGAGGTGAGTGCATGACCATGGCTTATCTAAGCTAAGATTTCTAGTTTCTATGTGATTTGGTGCTTATGTGGTTGTTTCTTTGAGTTCCCTATGTTATTTCGTTGCTATCTGGGCTGGGTTTGGCTTCTGGGAGTGCAAGGAGCGGATTGGAGGAGATTGGAGGCGAGATTCGGAGTTTCTGATCGAGGGAAATCGCTGCTCGATATCGGTGTCGGTCGACACCAGTTGGGGTGTCGGTCGACACCAACGCGAGGACGGCTCGGGACTTTGGCGAGTGTCGTTCGATGCCATGTGGAGGCGTCGGTCGACACAAACTAGGGTTTTCGGGAGTGTCGGGCAGGGTGTCGGTCGACACCAGTTTGGCGTCGGTCGACACCAGATAGTCAGTGACGATCGACACCATCTGGTGTCGGTCGACACCCCTTGTTCAGTTGCATGCGTGGTATATTGCCTGGTTTGTTTTATTGATTGTTGTTTGTGGCTTGTAGGGATCTTATTGCTTGTGTGTATAGCCCAGTAGATGGGAGGATTGCCTCACTGAGTGTTTATCAAATACTCATGCATCTCAATTTGTGTTTGTGGTGCAGGTAAAGGCAAAGTGTGATCGTGGAATCAAAGGCAATGAAGAGGAGGATGTTCTAGGGACTCGATTGGATGTTGTCTGGCTTTTGCTAGGGTGCTAGAGTTGAGTCATTAGAAACATTGCTAGGTTGCTGGTTCCATGTTTCTTGTTGTTTGGTATTGATTATTGCTTTGCTATAGTATTGGTTTATTATTGGTTATTATTGGTTATTGATTATGTTTTCCGCTGTTGAATGTGTTGTGGTTAGGTGGCTAGTGGGTATGGGACCACTAGCTGTAGTTGTTTCATATATTATATTTATTATTTATTTATTAAAAAAAAAAAAGGTTGGTCGTTTCATTTTGGTATCAGAGCCCTTACGGTTCTAGGTTTGGGTTCACTAGGCTTTGTGCTGTAGATGTTTTGGATTGCATGTCTTGGTTGATTATGTGAGTTAGTCAATTGTGTGTGGCATGGAGTCTTAGAACATCCTCTTCGAGCCGAGTGTGTGATTCCACGGTGAGTTTATGTTTCTGTGTAATAATAGAAATTGTTTGCTTAGCCTTCTGTTCATGGTAGTGCAGATGGTTAGAGGGGGTGCTGTGGCTGGTCGAGGTCGTGGACGCGGACGTGGTCGTGGACGCGGACGTGGTCGGGGTAGGGGCAGAGTCCCAGTGGTTAGTGAGACCGAGGACCAGAGTGTGACAGCTGAGGGTGTTGGCGAGTCGCAGGGTGTTCCGGGGGATTCTGTGAGTGTGGCAGGAGGGGGCGGTGTTGATGCTCCAGTGGCCGGTGATGCTAGGGTCCCGGGTGTGGGGGTCCCAGCGGGTGGAGTCCCTGGTGTTGACCTTGCGGCTTTGCTAGCACAGGTGTTAGAGCGGTTACCACCAGTGGTACCGGCTCAGGCTCAGGTAGTGCCACCAGTGGTGGCGGAGGAGCGGCAGCCAGTGGCTGCGGATGCGGGGGTCCATGCTCGTTATCTCAGCATGTTGACAGAGATGGGTCGGTTGCGCACTGAGCAGTTTTCAGGAGGTGTAGATCCTACTGCTGCGGATGCGTGGAGGACGAGAGTGGAACGTAACTTCCACACTCTGAGATGTCCTGAGGAGTTTTGGGTGGACATAGGGGTCTACTTTTTGAGTGGTGATGCTGAGTTGTGGTGGAGATCTGTGGCTGCTAGGAGGGTGCAGCGGGAGATGACTTGGGCTGACTTCGTTTTGGAGTTCAACCGCAAGTATTTTCCTCGAGAGGCATTGGATCGTTTGGAGGTGCAGTTCCTTCAGTTGTCTCGGGGACACGGTCAGTGCGGGAGTTGGACTTGGAGTTCAGTCGACTTCTTTGTTATGGAGGTCGGGCTATGGAGCCTGAGGAGGCTCAGATCAGGAGGTTCTTGAGGGCTCTACGTGATGACTTGAGAGTTCACTGTAGAGGGAGGAGTTATGCTACGCGTGCAGAGCTGGTTGAGACTGCAGCAGAGATTGAGGAGGATATCCGGGCTCAGTCAGTGGCGGTAGTTCCGGCAGTTCAGCCTAGTAAGGCTCAGCAGCACGGTGGTTCTAGCAGGGGCGGTAGGCATGCCCAGGGAACCAAGAGAAAGTGGGAGGCTACGCAGAAGCCGAGTGGTGCGGGTTGCTTCGGTTGTGGGAGCAGGGACCACAGGGTTGCCAGTTGTCCCAAGAGGAGTGTTCCGACGGCAGGACCTCGAGTGTGTTATCATTGTAGGGAGACAGGGCACATCAAGCCTTTTTGTCCCAAACTGCAGCCGGCAGCAGTGGCAGCGTTGCAGCAGGTGCAGCCTGGGGTCAGCAGGTGGCACGGATTGAGCAGGGCCTCGGGTTTACACGACAGTGGAGACTGGTGGAACCAGTGCCGGGCGATCACAGGTATAACTTCTGGTACTTAATCTTTGTGAATTTTAGTAGGGTCAGATTTTATGTTCTGTGATATAGTGTTAGGTTCTCAACACATGAGGTTTGTGTAGGGACCTTGTTGGTGGGCGGGTTTAAGTCCCACGTTATGTTTGATTCTGAGCTTCGCATAGCTTCATTACTCCAGAGTGTGCAGAGTGTGCGGGGATCAGCGGGGATCCTGGAGAGCGCACAGGAGTTGTTAGAATTGCGGGAGGCAAGTTCCTGAGAGTTATTGGACGAGCTAGAGGAATTGATATTCAGATCGCAGGAGAGTCATGGCCAGCGGATTTGCTTATCAGTCCCGTGGAGCTGTATGATGTTATTCTCGGGATGGATTGGATGCATCGGCATATGGTGCATTTAGATTGCTATCGGGGTAGAGTGGAGTTTGAGCGACCAGGAGGGAAGTTGGTTTTTCAGGGTATTAGACCGACTTCAAGGAGTCTCGTGATCTCAGCCATTCAGGCTGGGAAGATGATCGAGAAGGGCCGTGAGGCTTATTTGGTCACTATATCTATGCCAGAGTCAGTGGGGAAGTCTACGGTTAGCGGTATTCCAGTAGTGGAGGAGTTTGAGGATGTGTTTCAGTCTCTGCAAGGATTACCACCATCTCGGTCGGATCCTTTTACCATTGAACTGGAACCGGGACGACACCGTTATCCAAGGCTCCTTACAGAATGGCTCCAGCAGAGATGGCAGAGCTGAAGAAGCAGCTAGAGGATTTATTGAGTAAGGGATTCATCCGTCCTAGTGTGTCACCGTGGGGAGCGCCGGTGTTGTTTGTCAAGAAAAAGGATGGGAGTTTCCGGTTGTGTATTGATTACGGGGTTTGAACCGGGTCACTGTGAAGAACAAGTACCCTCTCCCGAGGATTGACGAGTTGTTGGATCAGTTGAGGGGTGCTACTTGGTTCTCCAAGGTGGATCTGGCATCGGGTTATCATCGATACCGATAGATGAGGCAGATGTGAGGAAGACTGCTTTCAGACGAGGTATGGGCATTATGAGTTTGTGGTGATGCCTTTCGGTTTGACTAACGCACCAGCAGCGTTTATGAGATTGATGAACAGTGTATTTCAGAGTTTCTGGATGTATCTGTCATCATTTTCATCGACGATATCCTGGTTTACTCTAAGAGTCCGAGGAGCATGCAGTGCATTTGAGGGCAGTTATGGAGAAGCTGCGGGAGCGAAGTTGTTTGCCAAGTTGAGCAAGTGTAGTTTCGGCAGCGTGAGATGGGCTTTCTGGGTCACATTGTTTCTGTAGAAGGGGTTTCGTAGATCCGAGAAGATTCAGGCTATTAGGGATTGGCCTAGACCGCAGAATGCCACGAGATCAGGAGTTTCCTTGGATTGGCAGGATACTACAGGAGATTTGTGCAGGGGTTTGCAAGCAGAGCACGTCCTATGACTAAGTTGACAGGGAAGGATGTTCCTTTTGTCTGGTCGAAGAGTGTGAGGAAGGCTTTGCAAGCCTGAAGGAGATGTTGACTACTGCGCCAGTGTTGGCTTTGCCTGAGAGGGAGAACCCTATGTGGTTTATACAGATGCATCTAGAGTTGGGTTGGGTTGTGTTCGATGCAGCATGGGAAGGTGATTGCTTATGCTTCGCGGCAGCGGGTGCATGAAGGCAACTATCCTACTCATGATTTGGAGATGGGTGCTGTAGTTTTTGCCCTGAAGATTTGGAGATCTTATCTTTATGGTGCAAAGGTACAGGTGTTCACAGATCATAAGAGCCTGAAGTATATATTCACTCAGCCTGAGTTGAATTTGAGACAGAGGCGGTGGATGGAGCTTGTGGCAGATTATGATTTGGAGATAGCCTATCATCCTGGTAAGGCTAATACGGTTGCAGATGCTCTGAGTCGGAAGAGGGTAGCTTCGGCTCGGGAGCAGGAGATGGAGTCTCTGGTAGGGGAGATCAGTGCTTTGAGCTTATGTGCTGTTTCACAGGAACCGTTGGGTTTGGAAGCAGTAGATAGAGCAGATCTTCCGAGTAGAGTGCGGTTGGCTCAGAGAAGGATTTGGGGCTAGTGAATGCCTCTAAAGATGTGGGTTCGAGTATCAGGTCTCGATAATGGTACTATCTTGGTGCACGGTCGTGTGTGTGTGCCCAAGGATGAGGAGTTGAGACAGGAGATTCTGAGAGAGGCTCATGCGAGCAAGTTATCCATTCATCCAGGAGCGACCAAGATGTACCGTGACCTCAAGAGGTACTATCATTGGGTCGGGATGAAGAAGGATGTGGCCAGTTGGGTTTCGAGGTGTGATGTATGTCAGCTAGTGAAGGCTGAGCATCAGGTTCTGGCGGGTTACTGAAGAGTTTACCCATTCTGAGTGGAAGTGGGATATGATCACTATGGATTTCGTGGTGGATTGCCAGTGTCACGGACCTTTGATGCTATTTGGGTCATTGTGGACCGGTTGACTAAGTCAGCACATTTTCTGGCCATTAAGAAGACTGATGGAGCAGCGGTCTTGGCTAAGAAGTATGTGAGGGAGATAGTCAGGTTGCATGGGGTGCCAGCAAGCATTGTGTCGATAGGGATTCTAAGTTCACTTCGGTGTTCTGGAAGGCATTTCAGGCAGAGATGGGCACTAAGGTGCATATGAGTACAGCTTATCATCCCAGACTGATGGACAGTCGAGAGGACGATCCGACGCTGGAGGATTTGCTGAGGATGTGTGTGCTGGATTGGGGTGGCCATTGGGCAGATCATCTGAACCTGGTAGAGTTTGCTTACAACAACAGCTATCGGCAAGTATTAAGATGGCTCCTTATGAGGCTCGTATGGGAGGCCATGTCGTACACCATTATGCTGGACTCAGGTGGGGGAGAGGAGCATGTTTGGTGCTAGTTTTGTTCAGGAGACCTCGAGAAGATTCGGGTTCTCAAGCTGAACATGAAGGAGGCTCAGGATAGGCAGAGGAGTTATGCAGATAGGAGGAGGAGAGATCTTGAGTTTCAGGTAGGAGACAGAGTGTACCTCAAGATGGCCATGTTGCGGGGTCCGAACAGGTCATTGTCGAGACTAAGTTGAGTCCGAGGTATATGGGTCCATTCAGAGTGATTGAGCGGGTTGGACCAGTGGCATATAGATTGGAGTTACCTGAGGTGATGCGTGCATTCCATAAGGTTTTCCATGTGTCTATGTTGCGGAAGTGTCTCCGTGAGGGAGAGGAGGTGTTGGCTAAGATTCCTGAGGATCTTCAGCCTAACATGACTTTGGAGGCGAGACCAGTGAGGGTTCTCGAGAGGAGGATCAAGGAGCTTCGGAAGAAGAAGATTCCTTTGATGAGAGTCCTTTGGGACTGTGATGGTGTTGAGGAGCAGACTTGGGAGCCTGAGGCAAAGATGAAGGCAAGGTTCAAGAAGTGGTATGAGAAGCAAGCCGCGACTTGAGCTTGTTTAGCCGGGTCCCATCTGTAATCCGTGGCTGGAGCGGGAATGGAGTATTCCAGCCCATCTCTCTTGTTACTCGGTCGCTTGGGGTGGTTGGTTGTGCGACTCAGTAACAAGATGAGGTGGTGTTTGGGGTACAAAGTTTCCGTGAGGCGGGGTTGTGAAGAGAAGTTTCCAAAAGTGGAAAGTTTCCAAAAATGGAAGGTGCTAAATATGGAAAGTTTTATGGGAGTTAGAATTTGTCCATTTTAGCGGTGGAGAGCCTTAAAGGGGGCTTGAGTGTGGCCTTAGTGGCGGACTTTTGAGTCAGTGTGCCCGTGTGTGGCGGTCTTTTTAGACATTGTGGGGTCTTCGTGACGGGCTTTTAGCCAAGTGTCTTTGTGACGGTCCTCTTTAGGACATTTGTGTGGCCTTGGTGGCGGTCCTTTTAAGGACGTTTGTTTGGCCTTTGTGGCGGGCTGTTTAGCCAGAGTGCCTTGGTGGCGGTCCTTTTTAGGACATTTGTTTGGCCTTGGTGGCGGTCCTCTTTAGGACATTTGTGTGGCCTTGGTGGCGGTCCTTTTTAGGACGTTTGTTTGGCCTTTGTGGCGGGCTGTTTAGCCAGAGTGTCTTCGTGACGGTCCTTCGGGACAGATGGTCTTCGTGACGGTCCTTCGGGACAGATGGCCTTTGTGGCGGGCTGTTTAGCCAGAGTGCCTTGGTGGCGGTCCTTTTAGGACATTTGTTTGGCCTTGGTGGCGGTCCTCTTTAGGACATTTGTTTGGCCTTGGTGGCGGTCCTCTTTAGGACATTTTGTTTGGCCTTGGTGGCGGTCCTCTTTAGGACATTTTGTTTGGCCTTTGTGGCGGCCCTTGTGGCGTATATGATCCTTGTGTGGTCATGAGGTATTCCAGTGAGGGAATATGTGGTTGGTAGGACATTGAGATGTTTTACGCGAGCCACGGGAAGGAAACCTGGATAGGGATAGGACTCGGACGTGTTCAGAATCGTTTGCTCGCGACTCTTGGGGACTTAGGTTCTCCTAGTACTGCCATTTTCAGAGACTTTGTGGCTTGAAAGAATGGTTGGTATATCGACTTCGGATGACGATCCGGGGCGCGCTGTAGGGTGGCAACCCGAGAGACGAGTTTGGACTTTTCCTTATATATTATGGCATGCGGGTTTCGGCCTGATGAGGAGCCAACATTTGGCATGCAGACTTAGGTCTGATGAGGAGCCAATAAAAACTCAAGGTTTAGGCCTATGAGTAAAGGAAGTCCAAAAAGTCAAGAGCAAATGACGCTGGAGCGTGAGTCTATCGCCTAGAGGAGACCTTCGTAGATCGGTCGGAGGAGTGCGGGCCGTGGAGACGGTTGCACGGGAGTCCTTGACTGATGGTTGTTCGAGATTCGAGGACGAATCTAGATTGGTGGGGAGAATTGTAACACCCGCAAACCATTTTCTGGAATTTTGGTGAGGGTGTCGATCGACACCACAGAGGGAGTGTCGATCGACACCAGTTGTGGCCGGTTTGGTCGGTTCAATTTCAATTATCGTTTTGGTTCGGTTTGGTTTTAGGAAACCATTGAACCGGGTTATTTAAGTGGATTTCGACACAAGAAGGGTTTTGGAAGTTTATTTTGTCGCCGCTTTGTTGTTTTTGAGAGAAAGGAGAGAAAACCTTGTTCCTGAGTTTTTGAAAGATTGGTGAGATTCCTGGCTGTTCTTGAGAGTTTTGGAAGCTAGGAAGGATCTAGAAGCTTTCTAGGAAGGTTGGATTCGTTGCTATTGGTCTGAATCTTCCTGCAAAGAGGTGAGTGCATGACCATGGCTTATCTAAGCTAAGATTTCTAGTTTCTATGTGATTTGGTGCTTATGTGGTTGTTTCTTTGAGTTCCCTATGTTATTTCGTTGCTATCTGGGCTGGGTTTGGCTTCTGGGAGTGCAAGGAGCGGATTGGAGGAGATTGGAGGCGAGATTCGGAGTTTCTGATCGAGGGAAATCGCTGCTCGATATCGGTGTCGGTCGACACCAGTTGGGGTGTCGGTCGACACCAACGCGAGGACGGCTCGGGACTTTGGCGAGTGTCGTTCGATGCCATGTGGAGGCGTCGGTCGACACAAACTAGGGTTTTCGGGAGTGTCGGGCAGGGTGTCGGTCGACACCAGTTTGGCGTCGGTCGACACCAGATAGTCAGTGACGATCGACACCATCTGGTGTCGGTCGACACCCCTTGTTCAGTTGCATGCGTGGTATATTGCCTGGTTTGTTTTATTGATTGTTGTTTGTGGCTTGTAGGGATCTTATTGCTTGTGTGTATAGCCCAGTAGATGGGAGGATTGCCTCACTGAGTGTTTATCAAATACTCATGCATCTCAATTTGTGTTTGTGGTGCAGGTAAAGGCAAAGTGTGATCGTGGAATCAAAGGCAATGAAGAGGAGGATGTTCTAGGGACTCGATTGGATGTTGTCTGGCTTTTGCTAGGGTGCTAGAGTTGAGTCATTAGAAACATTGCTAGGTTGCTGGTTCCATGTTTCTTGTTGTTTGGTATTGATTATTGCTTTGCTATAGTATTGGTTTATTATTGGTTATTATTGGTTATTGATTATGTTTTCCGCTGTTGAATGTGTTGTGGTTAGGTGGCTAGTGGGTATGGGACCACTAGCTGTAGTTGTTTCATATATTATATTTATTATTTATTTATTAAAAAAAAAAAAGGTTGGTCGTTTCAATATTTGTCTTTTTTTGAACTGTTTTCATTTTTTTGCCATGACACAAAATATTATAAAATTTCAATATCAACAGTATTTACACATTTCTAAATTATTCTCTGGCATTCATTCTTTTAAAAGTAAAAATATTCCTTCAATTCTTGATTTAACAAAAGATTTTTGGAATGACGAATCTAATTTACAACTTTTAGTTAATTTTAAATTTAAAAATTTCATGATAATAACTAGAGTTTTTATTTCAAGAGTTAGATGGATTATATAGTGAGTTTTTAAATTTGACTTCTTAATATGGTAATAAAGATGTCTTCTATTTAAAAGCAGTTTATATGGGTTATTAGGTGAAATCAAGTGCAGACACAACATTTGCGATTTTTCGTAGCATCTTTTCATAATTTTTTTTTTTAATTCAAACGATTGTATCTGTTCATTGTAAAGTTGTGTCTTTTTACTATATTTTATTTATATCTTTTCATCATAACTTTTCGGTCTAATAGGTGTGTCTATTTAAATAGTCATGTCTTTTGAACACTCTCTATATATGTTTCTTCATCAGTAACTAACAAGTTCGTTGAAACAAAATTTTCCATTTTATGTTGAATAAAAATAATTAAATATTAATATATAATATTCAGCGTTATTCTATAATCTAACTAAAATTTTAGAAATGATTATAGCAGTATAGAAATTTAATACAACTTAATATAAAATTTATAGTTGCCACAATTTTTACCGTCACTTTTTGTTAAAAAATAGTTTAATATTTAAAAAAAAAGAATAACAATCTGAATAAATATGAACAACAGTTGCAACTTTCCTTAGTATTTTTTTGTAATTGTTTTTATTCCTTTTTTTTAAACTCAAAAGGTTGTATTTGTTCATTTTAACGTTGTGTCTTTCACTATATTTTATTCATATTTTTTCATCACAACTTTTCGTTCTAAGAGGTGTGTCTATATAAATAGTCATGTCTTTTGAACTTTCTATATATTTATCTTTTCATCTATAGACTATAACTAACAAATCATTGTTCGTTGAAACAAATTTTCCGTTTTATGTTTAATCTAAATATTTTCAATATTAATATAAATATTTTGAATATTAATATCTAATATTCAACGTTATTCTATAATCTAACTAAAATTTTAGAAATAATTATAGCAATGTCGAAATTTAATAAAACTTAATATAGAATTTATAGTTGCGTTGTCATAACTTTTCGTTAAAAAACTATTTTAATATTTAAAATTTATATTATTTTGTTTTTAATTATAATTATTTAATAGAAAATTATATTTACTCATTACAACCATTAGTTCAATATTCTCAGTTAGGATTACTTTGTCATAATGATTTTTTTAATTGTAGCTTTACCATAATTCTTCATAAAAAACCCTTATATTTATAATACTTTAAACAATATTTTTTTGCAAAGTTCCGTCTATTCTATATAATATTTTTTGTTATAAGCTTTCATTTTGATGATTGTGTTTTTAGTAACAGTTTATGTGTAATGTTTATGTATTCAAACTATTTTACTACCTTCAAATGATTTCATTAAATTTTAAATTTTATTTATTTTTTTCTAAAATATTTCCTTCGCGATATGGCGTGGGGTCTGAATCCTAGTTTACGAGAAGAGGCAAAAGACTTTTCGATTAAAAGCTCTATAAATAATCACATTAAATCATCGATCGATTCGTTTTAGTAACTCTTTAAAATAATGCTCAAAAGTCAAAATGTTATAATCCTCTAATATGTTCTGTTGAAGTTGAACCCTGATTGAACCTGTAGCAAGAGAAAGCTTCAATGAGAAGAACAAGAAGAAGCAGGCGACACAATCAAGGAAAAAGAAAAAGTGTCGTAAGAAAGATTAGCTCACGTGAAGAAGAAGAAGCGGAGTCAACGTGGACAAAGGTCAACAAGAGAAATAAGCTTTTGTTGTTCCTGAGCCTGTTGTGTTGTTAGAGCATTCCCATTGTACATCTTTGACATGTGATCAGAAAAATAAAAAATTTCAAAAAATAAGAAAAAGGTTGAAAGATGTGTGAAAAATATCTCTGCCCAGCACAATTAAGACACAGTGTCAACAGCTGTCATCACTTGATTTGTTGGAGAAAACAAAAAAAATAATTAAATAATTAAATTAAATTAAAAATATTATTGTTTAACTTTTTTGACACACAATGGCAGTATAAGGGATGGGAATGCCCTTAAGGGCCCAAACCAAATAATAAGTGTGTTGCTTGATGAATCCAGTAGAGGCCCAGCCGTGGGAATGATGGTGGTGTGCAAGTACCTAGTAAGAAGTAGTATGAATTGTTAGGTTGAATTAGTTTCAGAGTTATTATTAGTGTGGCTTGTAAAACTAAGTCTAAAACTAGGAGTGTTAAGGTCTAAAGCATGTGTGTGTGGTTAGTGAGAGAAACTACAGTAAGTAATGTGAGATGTTGTAAAAGCATCCTTCCTTGGATCCGATTAATAAAAATGTAGAAGATTAAAGTTTATCGGTCTAATTTTCTTGTTCTTCACTTAGACAAATCTGAGAGTGAAAAGAGAAGTAGAGAGATAGAGAGACTAACCTCTATGTGAGTGAGGTTAGAAGATTCAAGAGAGGTCGCAAATACAATTGCGCTTTCCCCACCTTTATTTTTGCTAACAGCTCAGCAACTGTTTCACCAGCTATGATGAGGATTACATGAACGGAAGATTCAACAGAAGGGATATATATATGGTCACAAATACAAGTGGCTTTTCAAGGTTTCCGTTTATGTAATCCTCCTCACAGCTGGTGGAACAGTTGCAGAGCTGTTAGCAAGACTTTATAAAAACATAGGTGGAAAAGGCACTTGTATTTATGACCTCTTCGTTCTGTTGAGAAGCAAAAGCAATTGATTACAAGCAGTCAAGAAGATGTGTTTAGTATGATCTTGTCTCTAATATTATTTTTGCATGATATATATACAACTTTTTGTTGTTAGAACTAAAAGCAGTTGTTAGAAAAACATAATTAGAAGCACTCTTGAAATGTTTAAAAAAAAAAAAAAACAGAACTAGAAACACTCTTGGAATGATCATCTTTTAAATTTTAGTCATCTAAAAGATGATCATTCCAAGAGTGCTTCTAGTTCTGTTTTTAAATTTTAATGTATCTTTTAAATGACTAATCACAGTAGCGTTTTGTATATCTTAAGATAATGCCTAAAAATGTTGTAACATATTCCCTATAAGTTCTAGAATCCTCTCAAAACTAAAATAAAATTCCATAGATCAACAAGTCACAATAACAATATTCAAAAAGGAAATAGGAAGGAGCGTGACTGTGACATGTGTGTAAAGTGAACACAATCTTAGACCATTCAACATATCCCCAAAGGTCTCCTAGACCATCTAGTCTCTTAAACGAAATCTCTGCACACCAAATATCTGTCTTACATTCCTTATGACAAAAGCGACTTCGACCGCAAGACACCAACACCTTCTCCCACCAAACTGTCACTCTTCTTCTTCCTTGATCGGAATTTGCGGATGAGGAACACGTAAGATGTCTTAGATAGGTAAATTCCGGCAGTTTGTCAAGTCCCTTAACCATAGTCCCACCCAAATTTTCCTTTGGATCATTCCAAAATAACTTGCCAATCTCAACCCACGTCTGGCACAACATGTTGTCTACCTTTACCAAGCAAAAATTCTTCATCAAGCTAAGCTTATAGCCATCACCAATGCTGTAAACTTTGCCACCCATTACCAATTTACCAGGAACCACACTCATTTGACTAGCGAGATCAAGTGTTGTGGGCAATACTGGCTCCCAAGTATGAGTCTTTGGGTCATAAACCTCTCCCCAATCTTCAATATTACTGGACTTATTGCCTCCAATCACATATATCTTACCGTTAATTACATCAACGGCTGGATCTTCTCGAGGTACACGCATCTCAGGGAATTTACGCCCTTGTTCTGTTAGAGAATCGAAAACTAACGATGTCATGGAGCCTTTCTTTACATTCACAAAGCTACCGGTCTTGTAAATCTCTAAACCAATGGAGAGAAGAGTTGAGTATTTAGGATATAGATACGGAAACGGAGTGATGGGTTCCAATTTCTCTTGTGCAAGTGTGAACCAGCAATAACGGTCTTCGTGGACACCACACTGCAGGCGTGAGCAGATACACAGGCGTAAGCAGACACATAGGTAAGTCTCTGTTATCCCCATGCGGGATCGTGTGGCCTCAAGATCAGGGGAAGCTATGAGAGATCTGAAATCCTTGGAGACCATGGATAAAAATGGATGATGGTATCTCGACACACGAGACAAACAGTTGAGAACGAGGTCGTACGGCAACGAAGAGAACGACGTCGTCGGAACAGGTGAAGGTATCTCTGATGATTTCTTCTTCATCCCTTTCTTCCTCCTTATACCATGAATAGTTGCTAAATTGGTGACTATTTAGCTACTATTTGTTCCGATATGATATAGTCATCAAATAGTTGCTAAATTACGACTAAAATACCGACTACTATATGTAGTCGCAAAAAAACGACTAATATACGACGTAGTCACCAAAAATGGCAACTACAAATGTAGTCGTCATTTGTAGTCGTAAAATCCATGTTTTCTTGTACTGTTTAGGGTTTACGTACACTTCTTATTATACGTACACTTCTTATTTATATACTATACCTTTGTTGTTTTGATTATTAAAAAAATAGATATAAGCACTTTATCATTTTATATAAATCTTTTTCTTTTCATTTGGTTTGGACAAATTACCTCTCTATATATATAAAACTGATACGGCAGGAAAAACAAGTTTATGTAATACCTTCTCATGCTCTATAATGCTCTGTCCCACCCTAGTTGCACCAACCAATGCTTTAGCCTTTCACCCAAACAGCGGCCACCCTCACTACATTTTAACCATCTAGTCATTCAAGGAGGAGGTTGACAAGCTGTTAACGACTTGTAGCAGTACAAAATCGAGAACACTCAAAGACAAATCTTGTATAAGAAACAAGAATTATTCATTGTAAAATCCTAAAATATCATCTCAATACTAAAGGAAAATGATCAGTAAGTCACAATAACAGAGTGCAAAAGAAAATGGGAAGGAGAGCCCCATCCACCCAAAGTTGACACAATATTAGACCATTCAACAAATCCCCAAAGCTCTCCTAAACCGCGCCACTCAAAAAGAAATCTCTGCATACCAAATCTGTGCTTTATGATCCTTACTACAATTGCTACATCTACTGTAAGAGACCACCGGTGTCTCCCACCAAACTGTCAGTTCATTTCTTCCTCCGCAGGAATTTGACAACTTAGTATCTTCAGTCAATTTCGGTAGCCGTTCTTCAAGTGATCCCCTACGCCCCTTAACCCTAGTCCACCCCAAAATCCCCTCTGGATCATACCAAAATAACATCCCTTGGGAAACACGTGTTTGGCACCCCACGTTGTCTATCTCTACAAAGCAGTAATCACTCATCATCAATGGCGTAAACTTAATTTGCCGCCCGCTACCAACTTACCTGGAATCACACTCATTTGAACAGTGAGATATAGTGCTACTGGCTCCCACGTTTGTGACTTAGAGTCATAAACCTCTCCCAATCCTCGATATTGTTGTGCATATCATAGAGCCTCCAAACACATATATCATGCCGTCAACTACATCATCTTGGGGATTCTACGCCCTTGATGAGGATAACAACAGTCGAAAATTAACACTCTTCTGTTATACTCTCTTTTCTTTTCATTACCTCCGATGAGCCAACTGTTGAGGATTTGGGATATAGATAAGGAAACGAAAGGTTGGGCAGTAACTTCTCATGTTTGGGGATTGGTGCAAGCGTGAACCACTGGGAACTAGATTTGTACTTACCCACGCCTAAGCAGACACATAGGTTACTCTCTTTTATTCCCATGCGGCCTCCTGTGGGATGCTAAATTATACTTTTAGTTTCTTAGTTAAGATATATATAACTAAAAATTATACTGTTAAACCCATATATTGTTGCATATCATTCATTCATTCATCCATATTGTTAATTTCGTTTTGACATTGACATTGGTGATGAAAAACAGTATATTCACATGTAAATAAAGAAAAAAACAATTGGATTGGGTTTTGATATAGAGATGCTCTAATACTGACTGTATAAGCAAGCAAGACTGAAATATACTACCAAGACTGAATTGAAAAGTCTGAACGTCGTCACCAGACACTTTTATTAAGAGTATGTCAGGTCTTTTAAGGGTTCAAAGATCTGGTGAATTTTCTGAAACAGAATTACAAACACAGAGCAAGAAAAGAAAAGACAATCTTCTTTTCTTGACAAGAGAATCTAAGAGTACAAAGAAAATAAAGAAAAAAAAAAAAAACAAACAATTTGAGTTACCTGAAACAAGCAATTCTTTCTAAGCAGCAATCTCATCCCTTCCACCTAACCTGAAGCCCGTTTTACATCTCAACCACTAACTAACTACTGATATATTTACATTTGCTCACTAGTCACAGCTTATCTGTCTCTGCACGGCTACAAAAGTCTCTCTCTAAACCCAAAACAGCAAAACCCATCAAGCTTCTCCTAAAGCAGGCCTATTTTCATCTCAGTTAATGCATCAAAACTCAGGCAGATTCGATGACAGGAAAACAAAAGAATGTAAAAAAGCCAGGCAAAAGACTCTCTTCTCTCTTTTCACGTTTTGGCTGCAGATGGCAATGCTCGGTGTTGCGTTTGTCTTGCTGAGCCTTTCAGCACTTCGTTTATCCTACTAAAAACTACTTTCAGCGGTATACAAGCTACAACTGTTTCCTTTGCCTTCCCGGTCGCCTGCTTCTTGATTTTTTCCGTCAACCTCTGGCTCGTTAGAGTAGAGAGCCGCCTTGTCTTTATCGATTGGGAAGACGATTTCTTCTTTGTATTCCATGAAGAACCACGTGACTTCCTCTTCTTGCCATTCTTTTTAGACAATGCCTTCGTCTTCACAACAACTTGTGACAATACCGCACCGTTGCAGTAGCCTTCTTCCAAGATTTCAACAGTTAAAGGATGCCCAACAATAGCTTTACCATTCAATTCACTCATACGAGACACCAGCGGAACATTACGGGGTTTCTTGTAGTTTTCTTTTACCTCAATGTTCACCTCGTACAGCCCAGAATGAGGCATAGAACTGTTTTTATTAGCTTCTTCTCCGTAAACAGTTCTTCTCGCTTCTTGTTTCTTACTCATCTGCCTCGAGTTCCTCTTTCCTTTTAGCTGCCACTTAGAAGTGCTAGTCTCAACCCCGTTCAAATTTGAGTTGACAGGTTCTGAAACTGGTGGACTTGTAGAAGCACATCCATTACTTCCCTCATTCTTAACAACCACATCGTGACTACTCTGACCACGCCTCCTTGTTAAATCAGTAACAAGAGCTCTCCTTGGTGAGGAGATTCTACAAGCTGCTCGAAAAAAAAAAGATGGATGTCAGCATAAATGACACTGTTCAAAACCCAAAAGAGAGGCAAATGATAAAAGCAAACACTAAATTAGATCTAAGAGATCAACCCATTGGATCCTATAAAGGTGGAGAAACACACAATACTAGCAGCAGATAATGAATGCAGAAGCAATTGAGTCATAAAACAATCACTGCCAAAAATATATAAATCATCTAGCTATAAAACAAGTCAAACATTAGGAAACACCAAAGCTATCTAGTTTTCACCAGGCAACTTCTCCAGAAAATGGTCATATAAGTCTTTACTCTATCATGTGACAAAATAAACTGGACGACAAAAGCAAGCTTTTCTTTCTTTACTACAGAAGAGGCAATATGCAGACTCTTGCAGTTAGATGAACCAAAACATGTACAAACACTTAATAGAGGTTTAGCCACATATACCTTCTGAGTGTTTTTCTTCTCCAATTAATGGAACATCAAATAATCTGTCAGAAGAATCATCATCTGCCGAAACCGAAATGCTAGAAATCTCACTGTCTTTTGCCTTGTTGTTATGGGAGGCTCCAACAACATTTTCATAAGCATCCTCACATGAAATTCCGGTGCTGTCTGAGTTATTGTTGATTACAACAGATACACTTTTCAATGATTCAACAGACTCCATTCCGGATACTTTGGTGTCATAAGTTTTTGACATTCCAAAGTGACAAGCTGGTCACAAGTAACAGGGACAGAGACCATAGCTGTACTCTCTAACACCTTGGTCAATTGCCGGCGTCGGTTTTTCCTTTTAGAGCACTCATGAGCAATTATGACTTGTGCCCTTTTTCTTTTCAGTGATGTCGGGGAGCATACCTTGTTCCCATTGGCAATGATATTTCCATTCGACACTGAATCACTGTGGCCAGCAGCACAGATCAAACCCATTTCTTGCCTATGCTCGCTGATAGCACCAACCTGTTCTTTCCCAATATCCTCAAGCCCTCTCATTCGCTTGACTCCTTCAGTCCCATCATCTTCCGAGTCATTTGGTGTTCTCCTTCTCCTCGGCTGCACCTTGGAAACTCCAACATTATTCATTTCTTGGGAAGACATACTGGATTGCAATTGCTCTGGCACTGAATCCAATTCATCTTCAGCCTCTCCTGCATCAGAGGATCCCAAATCCTCATCCTCTTTGCCAGAAAGACACCTTTTAGAATCTTCCTCACCAGACGAACTACACAAATTATCTCCTGGATGATCTTCTTTTGCAAGATGTGAATTCTCAATCTCGAGAGCATTGTTAATAGCATCTTCTCGGCGAGTACACTTGGCAGCTTTTTTATTACCAGCGCTCGCTGCTGCAGCAGCCTTTGCCTTCTCAATGCAAGTATCATACTCTCCACAACGAAACGCCTTCACCGTCTTGGAATTTTCAAGAATATACCAATCCCTGGAGTCATAAAGAAGAACACTTTAAGGCAAAACTAAGGGTAAAGAGAATGAGAGATTGCGGAAAAGACAAGAGAAAAGAGTACACTTACACGCTAACATCGTCACGACCTAGAAGCTTTATTGGAGTGCCGACTTTTGTAGAAACCAAAGAGTTGTTGTCAGAAACTTGGTCATGAACCAAGGTCTGCCCTGGCCACCAAGAACCGTTACGGCGGCGAACCCATACCAATCTTCCAACCGACGCATTAATCGCCTCCAGGTTTTGGTCATCATTACTCTCCATTACACACAAACACCCAAAGAAAAAATGAACTTTCGAAATGACCTAAAAATCAAAACTTTTTATAATTTGAAAATCGCAATGAAGTGACTCTCTCTCTCTCACTAGATAAAAGAATGCCTCTTCTTGAATCCTGCAAGGCTGCAACCAACAAAAATCAGTGGAAAAGAAAGAAAAAAAAACTTAAAGACACAACATGCAACCAAGAACAGGGGATTTCAAAAGAATTAAGGTAAGTTGGTTGAAAAGAGTCTTGAGAAAGAGAGATCTGAGAAGAAGCAGAGATCCAGATACCTCTTTTTGATACTCTTGCGGCGTTAGAATGTTTCTCTTATCTGTTCTATGAATCAATATAGCATTAGGACCGCATTTCTCTTTAGGTTGTGAAAAAAGGGTTTTTGCTCCGGCGGTATAATGAACAGAGGAAGTCAGAGAGGAGGAGATGAGAGAGAAAGGGATTGTTTTGGAGAGAGACTAAGAGAGAAGAGGAGGTCAAAAAGCACATCCAAGGTGAGAGACTCTCAAGTAGAGTACCACACGACACCGTTTTAGGAACTTTTTTGTCCACTCCTTTTTAGGTTATCTCTCTCGTTACGTCGCTCCTTTAGCCACGAGGCAAACTGTGAGTTCTATATTCAGACATCTGATCTCAAAGGTGTCAAATTTGGTAATAAATGAGACTTGAGCTCGATCAAAGCCTCATAATTTTTGTTTTCACATTAAACCAACCCCTTTCCAAATTTTCATAATTTCTCGTTAATTAACAATTACCAAAATCTACACAAACTGTATGAGGTGTGTTGTTGGAAAATGGTCTCTTTAACTGTACCAATCCAAGAACAAGACGGAGAAAGTAAGGACGAAGAAAAACAGCAGGAGAAAGGTTCTGCTGCTGGTGTTACGTTGGATTGCTTGAGAAAGCTCTTTGTTTCCAAGCTCCACGTTCTTTGTTGCCTCAACCGCCTGCATTTTAGTGTCAAGCTGGGTGAGAAAACGGGCCACAAGGCACACACATACACAACAAACACAAAGAGAAAACCACACAAACAGATAAACTAAAGTACTGGGAATGGTATTGAGTCATTGAAACATCCAAATGGGGTTTTAGGAACTTCAGATAGCTGAAAACAATAATAGTCCATTTCCTACCACTAAAGTGAAGAGAAATTCAAATTGGACCAATACAAAGTTTCTTTCCTGTCTCTATACCTACTACTTTAGGTGAATATGATAGCATCCGAATTCAAATTTTAGCTAGCAAAGAGAGGCACTATGTGTAAAGAAGTTTATAAAACAGTGCGTCGACATGAGAGCTTGAGAGAAGTTAATAAGTCCTAACCTGGTCATAAAGAACCTCTATCTGTTGGGCTTGTTGCAGAACATGAGTTGCCATCAAGTGGTTTAGCGCAGACATCTCCACCATCTTAGTCTCTGTCTGCCTAGCACCATCTAAAAGATTACTTAGCTCTACCTGCAAACAAATTACAAATTTCAAAATTTAGCATATCTACAAAACTCATGCAAGTTTTCAAAGACCATGTAGAACTGCCTTGTTACCTGAAGGGCTTGTGTTTCATCGTCTAGAAGTTGTTGTTGTTGTTGTTGTTGTACTCTACGAGGTTGGGCCTGAATTTCATCAGGTTCTATGGACTCCGAATTTGCCAGAGTCGTGTTAATTGGATTAGCTTCCTTTACGATCCTCTTAGGTTTTCTTCTCGGCGTAGCTCTGTTAATAATGTCTTGGAAACGAGTAGCTCTAAGCTGATCAAACTGGGCAGTGACTGAATGAAGTTTCTCACTCAAAATCAAAACCTGCAAACAAACAAAAATTACCATTACTTCTTCACGTCTAGATACTTTGAATGAAAAGAAAAAAAAAATAACAAAGCTAGCTTACTACATTGGTGCATATCATACCACTCCATGTTTGTGTGCTATAGTATCAGCATTGAAGTTATCTGCAGGGAGGCCAAGCCATCCTTTGGAGTTTGCTTCTTCATTTCTTATACTGTTTTTGAGAATATCGATCTGTTCTTTGCAAGTTTTTATAAAAAGAGAAGTCTGCAGAGAGAGAGAGAGAGAGAGAGAGAGTTTGTAGATATTACACCACATATAAGTAGACATAGTTCTCTCCATCAAACAACACATGAAATATAAGAATGTTATATTCAAGTTCCTCAGTGTAAGTAAGAATATAGTAAAATCATGGCTATCTAAGATATTAAAAACTTCATCTTACTGAGTTTTCACAATGTGAGATGCTACATGTA
Organism: Camelina laxa; assembly: GCA_024034495.1. NCBI lineage: Eukaryota > Viridiplantae > Streptophyta > Magnoliopsida > Brassicales > Brassicaceae > Camelina > Camelina laxa. The sequence goes on from CM043884.1 coordinate 3,366,680, forward strand.
GTACGATTACAATAGTTCCATATGTTAAATCTCAACCATAGCAACTTCATGTAATCAGATAATATAATAAGGGAAAGATTACTTACTTCTTGTTCAATGCTATCCTTTTCCTGTTCTGTAGTCCGGTGCATATCAACATAATCCTTTCGATGCTTCAACATAAACTGATCCAACTCCCTGATGCTTTCCAGCTAAAATCAACCAACATCAACAAGTTAGTAGCAACACCACACACACACACACTCAAAATCATTGGATAAAAATGCAAATCGGGTCAAAATAGAACAAACGCAAACTCCAAAATTGGGTGAATCGCTAAAAGTTACCGTTTTGAAAGCAGCTCTCGTGAACGGCAATCTCTCCTTTGGCTTATGTATAATAAAAGACGCCATTGTCGCTGCCACTTTAGACTATATCACACAAAGGACAAACGAATCCGATCAATGTCAACGAACACGATCTAGAAACACAATTACAACACAAAACCCTGGAAACCCTAGAGAATGATCAAAATTGAGATGCAAACAAAAAAAAAAAAATCATCTTTTTAACAAAATAGCTTCGATCGAACGAGATTTAAGATTGAAAAGAGACTCGCGCACCTCATTATAACCAATCGAAACAGCGGCTTTCCGAACAGAATCCTTGAAATCCTCGGTCCTGTCTCTAAATCTAGACATCTTGTACACAAAATTCAGATCAGAGATCAATGCTTCTTCCTTATCAATCAATCAACCAATCAATCAATAGCTTTAGAATCAGTCTCTTTAGATTCAAAGATGGGTTTTTTTTAATTCTCCGGCGATTCGGAGAAGAAATTTAAACAAAATAGACGACGAGGGTCACACACAGAGAAGATCGGAGACGAGACGAGACGAGACGAGAAGAGAGAGAAAGGGCTTGCCTTTTTTATGTTTTGGTTCAGTTTTGTCACAAAAAAAAAAAAAAAAAAAAAGTGGATAGAGTTAAACGCCGCCGTTTTGGGGATTGTAAAGTTCTCTCCTTTAGGTTTATCTCTCTCTCTCTCGTTAACGTCGCTCTTGGTCACGAGGCGACTCACTGTGGAGTTCGATATTCAGACAATCTCCAAAGCTTTCTCGACAAAGGTGTCACCATGACGGGTGAGTTCGATCAATTCCGTTCTTAAAGTTTCTTAATTTCTTCGTTTTACCATCGAATCAAAGCTTATCATTGGAGAGTAAATGGATTACGATTGATCTCGATTTCGATTTGAGAATTTAATGGGTGTTGTGTATCTTGTAGAGTATAAGCAGGAACAGGATATGGAGATTGAAGCTCTTGAAGCTATACTTATGGATGAGTTTAAAGGTATGATTTTTTTATATTTTAGTTTCCTGTTTTTATGTTTATCATTGAGGTGATGAGAGCATTGAACTTTTAACGATTGTATTGTATCAGAAATCCATTCTAGTGAAAGTGGGCTTAATACTTCGAATCGATGCTTTCAGATAACTGTGACTCCTCAGGTAGGGATCACCATTTTCATCTCTTTTCTTCTTCACTTCCTTAATTACTTCTGCAACTTCTTTCTTTGGAAGTAGATGTTCCAATGTTCCTATTAGCTTTGTTTTGGCTGTTTACCAAGAGAAGCTGTATGTGATTTGTGAAAAGCTTGTGTTATATAAGAAGTTAGAAGTGTAGCAAATGAGAAACTGAAATCTCTTCTGATTTAGCAAATTTGCTATTGTCCTGATCCTCTGCTTCTTCTTTTGTCTTCATAGGATGATGATCTGGAGGAGTCAGCTATCCCACCAGGTTACTACTCTTTGAAGAAAAATTATTGTTGTATCATATGCCTCTCCTGTACTTTCTCAGTCTTATAGCTCCCAAATTTGTCTTGCAGTTCAGCTGGCTTTGGTTTTCTCGCACACAGAAAATTACCCGGATGAGGTTCCTCTTTTGGATGTTAAAAGGTAATTCTTGGTTTAACCATTTTTCTTCAAGCTAAAACAGATATACAATGATGACACTCATGTGGGTAGAGTATTCTTATAGTATTCGAGGGATCCATGTTAGTGACCTCACCATCTTGAAAGAGAAGCTTGAACAAGAGGTAATATATTCTTATAACCTTATGGCTTCGTACAATATTTATACATAGTGTGTAAGACTGGAAGGTCTCTAGTCAATGATTTCCCTAAATCAGACTTTCTGAATAGCCTAGCAAGAAAATTAATACGATTTTCTTTTCGATGAATGGTTCTTATCTGGAATTAAAAGGTTCATGATGTTGTTTCTACTCTGTATTGCATGACTCAGCGTAAACCTATTTTCCACAGGCATCTGAAAACCTTGGTATGGCCATGATCTATACACTGGTCTCATCAGCAAAGGACTGGTTGTCTGAACACTATGGGCAAGATGATGCAGCTGACCTTGCCGAAGAGGAAGCTGCCAAAGAGGATGAGGTATGGTTGCCTGCTCAGTATGTCAGATGTATAAGCTGCAATTAACCACGTCGGGCTTTCATGATATGTGTCTGCTTTCTTCTTTTGTTCCGTTCCTGTCTAAATTTTGTTTTTGCAGGTAATTGTCCCTCATGGAGAACCTGTTACGCTGGAGACATTTTTGGCATGGAGAGAGAGATTTGAGGCCGAGCTTGCACTTGAGCGAGCCAAGTGAGTAAACTTTTCCTGGATATTCTTGTTTTCGTACTCTTATATACCAATTAACAGGCATTTTCATTACCCGCCTGAGTTATTAATTTATATCTCTGGCCGTGAATAAACTTTAAGGCTGATGCCGGATTCTGCTCTTACGGTTACTAAGGAGAAGAAGATTACAGGAAGACAGTGGTTTGAAAGTGGCCGAGCGGTATTTCTCATTCCTGTTTTATGATCGGAGTCTTGTTAGAATTTCATTATCTCAACAAATACTGTTGTTGTTAACTCTGTCATCTTCAGAGAGGAACGGTGGTCACTGCTGATCAAGAATCTGAGGAGGAAGATGAAGAAGACATCGACTTTGAAGATGAAGACTTTGAAGGTGAAATGATCTTTCTTTTTGCTTTACACGCGATTTTCCCATAAAGCCAGTAATGGTTCTCAAGTACTGCCTCGGATTATTTGATACAGATGATGAAGAAGACATGCTTGAGCACTATTTGGCGGAGAAATCTGATTCTTCCGCTCCCTCATCACGGACATGAAGCTAAGAACAAGCCTTATATCTTGATGACTGAAGCTCTTTTCTGGATAGAGATCATGATGCAAGATACTGACCTTGCATTGAGAAGCGTTTAATCTCCATATCCTCAGTTTTTTCCGAGTTTTGATCCACTCAAGAGTATCCTGAGAATTACCATTTGTCTTAAATCTATAATTTACCCTCACCGTCTGTTCATTTATAGAACACTTAAAGAGAGAATGCCACTGATTTTGTAGTTTTTCTTTTTAGAATCAACTCAAAGCAAAATTCTGTTAAAAGACAAATTAGGTAACATTTGGAAACCCTTGTTAAAGCTATTATTATCTTCCATTTTTGCAAGTCAAATAATCATAGTGAACGTACTATGGCTGATTAAACAAAAACAGTATTCCTATCAGAGTATATATTTCTAAATAATGATATAGATTGGACTTAATATGTTACAGAGAGTCCAATGTTACTCCATTAGATTTTTAAGAAAGAACTCCTGCTGGTACTCAAGATGCAGGGCCTATTTAGCTAGACACAACCTTGGTCCGTCATGGCTTGAGCTATGTTTAAAAATGCTGCTATTGTTGCTCCATGTAGAAGTGCCCTGTCATTAAAACCCAAGATGAAAAAACAATTAAGGATTGCAATCGTTTGGATTCACCATTGTTAAGAGCAGCTTAGGCCAACATAGTACAGTGACTGTTGGCTTATGGAGAGGAGAACTTACTCAGGGCTTTCTTTCTGATAGCCAAAATCATTTGCTGCTTTAAGAGCTTTTTCATAAGTCTGCTTTAGTGCTTCCTGTCAATATCAGAGCAGTTATCTTAATAGGAAGTTATCACAGGCCAAAGCTGCAAAATTTTGAAAGAAGTGCGAGTGATTTGTTACCTGTAATCTAGACTCAAAATCTTCTGCTGACCATTGCATTGAATTAGATTCACGGAGTACTTCAATTTCACCAGCAGCAACCTTCAACAAAATTATACATTTAGCTTATGTGCTTTGGGTCCATATTCCCAATATACAATAATAAAAAAAAAACTGATACAGCTCTAGCACTCTCAGTAAGACCACACTCCTACACATTATATTATGACAGCAGCAATTCCTCTCCTATGCCTTAGTGTTGTAATTCAATGATGGGAAAGATTAATTAAGAAGAGGTTAAGATGTAGTATTGATGTCAAATGAAGAAACTCACTCCTCCAGCTCCAGCAGCAATGGCAGGAGCAATCAGAACATTCGCCTTTCTGAAAACATCGACTGCTTCAGCTGTACATGGCATGTTTGAGCCTGCACAAAGCACATCCATACTATTTAGAATAAGATAATAAAAGAACAGCAAAATAAACAAACTTAAATACAAAACGAAAGGCCCTAAAATATTTGTTTGATATAAGAAATCTTTACCTTCTACCAGTAAGCGGCAGCCTGCATTGACCAGATTAATGGCATCTGCTTGATCAACTTCATTTTGAGAAGCACAAGGAAATGCTACATCACACCTTTCATTCCAAGGCTTTAGTTCATCAAAGTATTTCGCCCTTGCATACGTCTTGGAATAGTCTCTGCATAACAGACACATGTATAGTTGGGATCTATCTTATTAGCCAAGTGATTCTAGGACGATTAATACCTCAAACTTCTCTGTTGGGATTTTATATCTCTCAAGAATGCAAGTTTCATATAATCAAATCCGTCATCGTCCACCAAATATCCTTTTGAATCTGTAAAAAGTTTGCATCAGCAAAAATCAGTGCTATAAATCAACTCCATCAGCTGCTTGTTGTCTACGGAATTCAATTGCAAAGCAAAAAAAAAAAAACAAATCATTTTTGCAGAATGCTAACTCTTTAGCAGCACAATACGTCACAGACAGCTGAGGTAACTTCTTACATTGGCCTAACTAATCAAGATCCATTGGCAAAATAACTACACATTCAATTCGAGACCTCTAAGCATTGGCCTAAAAGAAGACACCAATACATATAAGCAACATCTGACCGTTCATCTGGCAGACCGGGGCTTAAATCAACTCTCAGCTCAACTAAGAGCCACCTTAAAGACGGTTAAAACAGCAAAAAAAGGCAGAAAAACTATAGACTTGAGTTGCTTCAAATCTAGAATGATAAGATGAGTGGATAACCTGAAACTGTAACCGGATGGGCTCCACAAGCAATTAGCTTCTCTACAACATGCATCGCAATCTTCCCGCAACCACTCACGACGCATCTAATATAAAGAGTATAGGGTTTCATAAGACGAGAGTCACAAAATTATACACAAGCTTCAGTGTTATATGAGAAGCCAAACAATCAGAAGGACTAGTTCTTGTACGACATTTTAGAACTGACAGAATAATGAGCAAGAACTAAAAAAGTCTCGAAAGAGAAACACGAAAGTAAAAAGTATCTTGCTGATTAGATAAACTCAGAGATCCAAAACACTGGTGAAAGCACATATTTAAAATGATCAAGAATGAAACCTTAGTCCCTTTATTTCCTTATTCATATCTGCAAGCATAAGTCGTGCAAAGTACACCTGAAAGAATCCGAATGAGTTTTAGTTCATACAGAGTCATGACGTGTTAATAATGTTCTACATATTTAAAAATAAAATAAAACTATCCTTACCACACCATAGCCACTAGCTTCAGTTCTGAGGCTAGAAGCAGCCCAATATATCCTCGGTCCTGTAAAACTTCCCTGCATAAGTAATTGACACAAAGATATAACAGCCAAAACTCTTTATTCTCTCCCAACAGCAAAAACTAATGCAAATAAATGAGTACAGTGAGTAACACAGCCGAGGACATTTAGCACTGAAACGGTCCAGTATATGAGAGAATGAATACAAATATAAGTAATGATATTCTTCCCTGAAAAATCACAAATTTTACTCCCAAAAAGAGTTAAACGAAAAAAACTAACTTGATAAGAAATGAACTATTAGGAACTAGAGCCAAATAAAAAAGTCTACTGCCATTCTGTTGCCAGGAAAAAAAGGCAGGAGGCAAAAGGAAATATCATGAAAAAAAAAGCTTCAGCGTCCGCTGACTTTCATTACCTGAAACTGACCAGCAAGTCGTCTGTATTGTCCGAAAAGATATCCCATTTCCCGAGTACCAACACCGACCTCCTCTGATGGAAGATCCTAGAGTATATAATATTATCAAAAACCATTACAGAAAAGATATACTTGCTAAAGGGGAATAACCATTCTACTTACTTTGTCAGGACCCATATATCTGTACATCTCATTCATGAAACTTTGGCAAAATCTCATAATCTGCGATGTTACAAAGCAACATATCAGAACACCTTTAAAAGATCACTCGCAGGGAAAACTGCAAGGGGCGAAGATGTCACCTCATTGTCACTTTTTCCTTTAGGATCAAAGTCGCTTCCACCAGATGCCCCTCCCAGTTTATATGGTGACAGAGCATTTTTCAACGTCTGCAAAGGATTACAAACAAATTACTGTCCAAAATGACGCAAAAGAACAGTTAAGGTGGCCACCAGGGAAAAGAAAAAGGAAACAGATAATAAGGGGAAATATAAGAGAAACCAGAAGAAAGATAACTGAAGGATTTCACAGTACCTGCTGGAAGCCAAGAAATTTGGCAATGCTTAAGTTCATGGATGGATGAAATCGGATACCACCCCTACATGGACCCAGTGCTTGATTGAACTGAACTCTAAACCCGCGATTTACATGTGTTTCACCACGATCATCAATCCATGGAACTCGAAAAACTATCATACGTTCAGGTTCTAGTAGCCGCTCCATGATATTGACATAACTGAAATAAATAAGAACGGACACTGTGATCTGGATGCCGTTTCCTGAAAACTATGTTACAGAGATGAGAAGCAAACTGCTACTTACTGAGAATTTTTTGCAATTACCCGCTCTAGAGCATGCACAGATTCTTGTACAGATTGAACAAATTCAATCTCATTAGGATCTCGTTTCAGGGCACCCTCAACAATTGAACCAGCACTTTTTGACATAAGAGCTTCATTGAGAGGGAAAAGTGCAAAAAGTTAACAAAAGAATAAGCAGAGAAAGACACTAGACATGCCATACAGAGATACAAAGATCAAATGGAGCAAGATCAAAAACAAGGAGTCAACATTTTTCTTTCATATTCGAAAAAAAAAAAAAGAATAATAAGAGTATCTCTATTCTAATCAGAAGAATATAAAACTCAGCCTTATGGAAAGAAAGCAGACATACCAAGAATTTGCAACTTCACAAGTTTAACAAAAAAAATAGAATTTACAATTTTCTCTCTTTCACGAAACTAACTGCATCTAAGCATTTGTTAGTAAAATACTTCCTATAACGACTTGCTTCATTTCATCACTTAAAGCTGTAAAGTTCACTAAAACTGGATATAGAGATCGATTTACGAAAAGTAGAAAAGAGAAAGTTCAAAGATATCCAAAATTTTGCATATGTTAATACACTGTTAGCTGAGAGGTAGTTCAGTGAAAGTTGGTTAGATGGAACACAAGGAGATGCAAATTATCTTGACTCACTACATAGAAACGGAGATAAATCACTTGAACCAATAATGTAAATAACTTACTCTTCACATAAATGGGCTTGTCAACAACAATCTTTTCTTTGGAAGCCGTTTGGAGACGCAGAGCTTCTTTGTGTAGTAAACTATTGTTGTGTTCTTCTAATGCACTCATCTGCATGTTTCTACTTCCTTCATTACCGTAAGGATTTCGTCGATGTTTTCTACCATACTCTCTGCAAATAGAACAAAATATCCGAGCTGTTCCATCCTTCATATCGACATAAGCCCACTTGTACGTGTCAGCCCATTCCTCTCTCCAACGTTTGACAACTTTTTTCTTTCTCTTCACCGGTTGACCCTTTGACATATCCTGATCCTCACTGGGCAGGTCAGATACCAAAACCATATGCTTCGTTTCATCATGCTCCCCAGTGGAGGGGTCCCGTGGAGGCCCGCCAATCAATGAATTGTTAGCAAAAGCAGCGTCATCATCTCCAGGTCCAATTTCCAAATCAATTTCTTCGCCAAGATTACTTACAACAAGCTGATGCCTTTGCGCCTGCTGGATTAAGTTCATATCATCCATTGAGGGATTCATCCCCAACCCACCTGTTGGCCCAAACATTCAGCATCACAGTTTTAACTCCACCTTAAGCTTCTCTTTTGCTGACTAACAGCAACTGTATCCTACCCTTGGTACAAACGCCCGAACCTAGTGCGCAACAGAGATAAACAGTCCACAATTAGGAAAAAAACCCCAAAAAAATATAGTTTATATTTCTAAACAAAAATGCACTTTTCTCATACAAGAAACCACCATCAACGTTTCAGTATCTCAGCACATACCAATGGCATATACTAGACTTCACCTACCAAGAAATGCGCAAACTAGAGAGGCCTCAAACAAATTAGATCCAGACCAAGTCTCAGAAAACGCTTTGAAACCATCCACCAACAAAACGCAAGTCATTCCTCTAAGCTTGTGAACACATTAGGGGGAAAATGAACTGATATTATCTCACTAGTGAATCATCCAAACATCAAAGACCCATACTTTAACACTATACAGCGCCGATTGAAATACAAGAACCAAGTCCGAAATCATTTTCTCAAACTCAAATGTCTTGAATCAACCAAACTCTAATGGATATCTAAGAAGCCGCAGCAGTTGAAACAGTGATCAAATCTAACATCTTTCACAAAAATTCAATAAGCTCATCTAGGCATAAGCTGGAAACATCAAAACAGTGAGAAACCAAAAAAAAAAAAAAAAAAAACAAATACTTGCTCAATTTAGCAGATAATTTCGTCAAGTTCATAAATAAGATAAAACTGAAGAATACCAAACCAAAAAGAAAAAAAGATTGTAACTTTACTTTCTTGCCTGTAGCGACGGGTCGCCGATAAAGAAAGAGAAACCCCAGGAAAGACAATTGTCGCTAAAGACTTAAAAGAGACATTAGCTCTGCTGCTCGAAGAACTTGTTGATAAAAATTATATCTTCGTCGGATTCTGAAGAAGTGAGGAGCTTTGAGCGGGGGATAAAGATAAATCGACCAAAGCGATTTGTTGCAGAAGAAGAAGCCAACAACGAAAATGAGAAAATCCCAAATCAACAAAAAGGTGAATGCGTAAGAAGTAAGAACTTCTAAAGGTCTACTTACTACTCTCTACTAATAAAGGGTTTAAATCTAATTGTGGTTAATTATAACATTTTCAGTGACCTTTTTAATCACCCATCCACCAATAATCAATTTTAAATTTTAAAAAAGCTTATATTTTCAAAGTTTACAAAAAGGTTATTGTAAAAATGGGGAAGAAACACAAAAAAAGTGAAATACCATTTTTTTTTTTTTTAACTATCAACCAACCATTCCCTAAAATATTTTAGGAAAAATATAGCAAGTTTATAGATAGAAATATATGTTAAATGTGTTATCTTTTTTTTGAGATTCATAAGCTTTGCTACTACAAAAATTAAAAATGGGCTTTAACAAAAAATTAAAATTTAAAATGGTATTTTTTTTTATCTATTTTAATATAAAAATGTTGATACTGAATTAATAATATATATTTATTATTCGGTCGTCTAAAGTTACGGAATCAGATATGCCTAAACCGCATAATCAAAAATTAAAACAATTGAACCGGTTTGGTTAAAATTGAGGAACCGACTCCAACCCCAAACCCGACCCGTTTCCATTCGGACGGTACCACCAACAAATAATAAGGGAAGAGACGCTGACATATATCGGAAAGAACTTTGTAGAAAACCAACAAAAATTTCAGAAAAAAAGAAAAAATCTAAAAATCGTTGCCGTCTCCACAAGCAAGAAGCCTCTCAGTTCTCACAGCGAAGATGCCTACAGGTTCCCTTCTCTTTCGATTCCTTCGATTCATTTAAATGTTTGATTCATCGATCTATAGTTTCCTCGAAATCGATGTTGATGTAGAGATGTAGATGTACTCCTTTCGAATTTCGTAATTAGGGTTTTTGTTCATTCTGACGAGAGTTGATGGGTGAAGTTTGTGTTTATCTGCGGGGTTATGGATAATGGTTGGATTTGACCTGATTGTTTTAAACCTAATTTTTTTTGTTTACAGTAAGCGTGAAGTGGCAAAAGAAGGTATTCGATGGTATCGAGATTGATATTACTCTGCCTGCTTATGTTTTCAAGGCTCAGTTGTATGATTTGACTGGAGTTCCACCTGAGCGTCAAAAGATCATGGTCAAAGGTGGTCTCTTAAAGGTGATATCTTGGTTTTCACTTTTTAGTGTATTTAAGATCTGTGTTTCCTAGATTGTTTCTTGATGTTGATGATGATGATGATTAATAACGTCTATATCTCTTTCAATTGATGCAGGATGATGCAGATTGGTCTGCTATTGGAGTGAAAGATGTAAAGCTCTTTTTTTTTCTCTTGCATTTATTTGGCACTCTTCTATTTTCCTGAATTGATTAGTTTTATAATGATGGTTTTTTCATTTATTTTTGTTCATTTATAGGGTCAAAAATTGATGATGATGGGAACTGCAGATGAAATAGTTAAAGCTCCTGAGAAGGCCATCGTTTTTGCTGAGGATCTACCTGAAGAAGCGCTAGCCACTAATCTGGTATTTCTTTTTACTGCTGGCTATAAAATAAAATGTGTATGTGTGTGATATGACCCTCGAGTATCCCCTCGTTATAGAATTGAATTAGAAACACCTTAAAAAGAGGTTATTGGAGAATCCCCAACTCCCACACACACACCTTCTCCTAGCTGCCGTTTAAACTAATTGCCTTACAATCTACTGTTTCTTAGCTGTCATAGTTTCAATTTGGAACAAAGTACCTAGACTAGAAACAGTTTTACGGTATACTAACAAGCAAGCTTTATCAGTGCGTTTCATTGGTTTGATAGTTTTTGCTATCTTTACAATCCTTGTACTCTAAACAATGCATACTCATAGATTTCAAGAAAGAAAAGAAAACAAAAGAGATAAGCCAAACCTTTTGCTAGCATTGAAAAAATTTGTTGTCATGTTTTGTTCATTTATTCGGAAAATTTGGGGATCCGTCCTATCAACTAACAAACATTACAATTGATTTTTCAGGGTTACAGTGCTGGCCTTGTCAATCTTGGCAACACGTGTTACATGAACTCCACAGTGCAGTGCTTAAAATCTGTCCCCGAGTTAAAATCTGCATTATCCAAGTCAGTTGATCTATTATCCTTCTCTGTTCTTAACAAAAATACCCAGGAAATTAAATGTATTTATTCAGTATTGTTGTCTCATGCAAACAATTTCCTCTTAACAGTTACTCACTTGCTGCACGAAGCACTGATGTCGACCAGACTTCTCACATGCTCACTGTTGCCACACGTGAGTTATTTGGTGAGCTTGATAGAAGTGTCAATGCTGTTTCGCCTACACAGTTCTGGATGGTTAGTCTCTGTCCATATGATTTGTGATTTACTTACAATTCATGGTAGGCTGGTAGCTTCTCTGGACTACTTAATAAAAAAAACAAATAAAAAATATCCTCATCCAAAACAGTCTACGCCTTCATTATCCTAGACAGAATTTACATTGTGGGTTTGAACAGAAATTTATGCAAAGACTCTAAATAGGTCAACAACATCTATCTAAAAAGTAAAATGTCATCTATGATCCATATGCAAGCATATGTCTGTGGGGTTGTATGGAAGCCTTATCGTTGATGTCGTTTGCTAGTTAACATCATTACTGTCCATATCTCATCAGATGATTTGGAAGTTTCTAGTTCTTGGCTCATATCAACTATGGTAATAATGCAGGTGTTACGAAAAAAATACCCTCAGTTTAGTCAGCTGCAGAATGGAATTCACATGCAACAGGTTTGTTTCTTATTACAAACTCGGTTGCATTAAGCCTTTAACCTTTCAGTTTGTGAACCCATGCTTTTAAAATGTCTAACAGGATGCTGAAGAATGTTGGACACAACTGTTATACACACTTTCTCAATCTCTAAAAGCACCAACTTCCAGTGAAGATCCTGATGCTGTGAAAGCACTTTTTGGTGTCAATCTTCGGAGCAGGTGTTTGTTCAACATTCACATTTCAGTGTCATGTCTGGCTTGTTATTTGTGTATACCATTCATATAACTGGTTTTGTAGTCTTGGATCTGTAAACGATACAAATAGTGTGAACGTTCTTCATCCTGTAATTTACGAAAGCGGGAGGACCTGCTTGGTATTCTTATTAAGCAGGCTAACAAACAAGAAGTTCTTAGTTAGAGCTTTTCACTTAGTCGTTTCGGTTTTCTAGACGATATTGTGATATCAAAGTTCTTGTGAGTGGGTGTGTTTGCATGTAGCATATATTTGTTGAGGGTTTTCGTACAGGAAATATATCAAATTTTGATTGCTGTGTTTGTTCATGTGATATTGAAACTTGAAGATGTAAATACCTCAGACTCAGTGGTTTCTTTCATCTTGACTAGTAAATTTAATTGTGTTTTGTTTTTGCTCTGTAGGTTGCATTGTCAAGAAAGTGGCGAAGAAAGCTCAGAAACAGAATCTGTATATTCTCTAAAATGTCATATTTCACATGAGGTGAACCATTTGCATGAAGGATTAAAACATGTAAGCAATTTTATAATCTTAATATGACTTTCTCTGATCTTTTTCCTGTATTTTTCTCGGATACAGAAAAACTAGGACAATGTTTGCTTATATTCTGCTTATTATGAAAAACTTGTATTTATGGCCCCATATTCTTCTGGTTAATTTTAGGGATTGAAAGGAGAACTTGAAAAAACATCTCCTACTCTGGGCCGTACTGCACTTTACCTCAAGGATTCACTTATAGATTCCTTGCCAAGGTGATCAGTCTCTGCTTATTGTTTGTGGTTTTTATTGCACATCTCAGTTCACTGTAATCCTTTTGTGGCATGCTTTTTATCCAAGCATGTCCCAGAGAACTTAACTTCGTCAACTTACTAAGTTAGTGCAACTGCTAATCCTTTTTCCTCTGACACGGAGTTTCATTCTCTTATAATGTATCTTGAAGGTACTTGACCGTTCAGTTTGTGCGGTTCTTCTGGAAAAGGGAGACTAATCAGAAAGCAAAGATTCTCAGGGTATGTTTTCTTTCTGTTTTTGTATCTTAAGCAAAAGTCTAGATGCTCAACATTCTTATGGTAATGTCTCCAACTCGTTGTTCTTTGAAGAAAGTGGACTATCCGCTGGAGTTGGATATATTTGACCTTTGTTCTGAGGATCTCCGGAAGAAACTGGAAGCTCCTCGCCAGGTTTGCTTTGTCTATTGTGGTGAGCTCAATTTATCTGAACTGTTAAACCAAATCAACTGACGGCTGTGTCTTACAGAAACTTAGAGATGAGGAAGGTAAAAAGCTTGGTCTGCAAACTAGTGCTAAGAGTGGCTCAAAGGACAGCGATGTGAAAATGACTGATGCTGAGGTACAAAGCCTATTGGACTTATTTAAATCATATATAAAGTCAAATCTTCTAAGAAGATTTGTTGCTATGTATTTGTTTGCAGGCGTCATCAAATGGTAGTGGAGAATCTTCCACAGTAAACCAACAGGAAGGTACATTATCTAAGACCCCTTTTCAACGTTTTTCTTTTCTGGCTTCGAAAGAGCCGTAATTGGTTTGATGTAATACTTGGATGATTGTTTCTCCATTTTTCTCATTTCAAAGTAATTAAGAATCTTGTCAGAACCTAATTGTGAAGAATCTAATTCTTGTTTGTAATGGGACTTTTATAGGTGCTTCTTCTGGGAAGGAAACGCACATGACTGGAATCTATGACTTGGTCGCTGTGCTGACCCACAAGGGTAGGAGTGCAGACTCTGGCCATTATGTTGCATGGGTCAAGCAAGAGAGTGGTTAGTTCCTTTCTCTAATAAACTTCACATCTCTCTCTCTATCTTACATGATCCCTCATTTTTCTCTATCATTTACAACAACAATTCACATGGTATACAGGCAAATGGATTCAATATGATGATGACAACCCGAGCATGCAACGGGAGGAAGACATCACTAAGCTATCTGGAGGAGGTAAACACAAGAGCTTTAAATCCGCGTCTTTTAACTCTTATGGCTCTTGCTTATTTCTAACTTCTTTCTTTACTGGGGTTATAAATAATTCACAGGTGATTGGCATATGGCGTACATCATAATGTACAAAGCCCGCTTTGTCTCCATGTAATCTCTCTCTTTTCTTTTGTTGATTTTAGTTTTTGAAACATTCAGATCATTAAGAAGCTTATGTAGACCACCTCAGAAATTTTTTAAGTTTTAAAATGTTGCAAGCTGGATTTTGTCGCTATATTATTAAGACTTTTATTTCAAGTTATGACTCTTGGTTAAGGGTGTCACATTTTTATCATCAATTGACACCAAATTTATTATATAAAAAATTACTGTTGAAACAAATATTGTTCCTCTCAATGGTTAAATATAGATATCAAAATAACATCTTTGTGGTTTTATCATTACTTAAATATAAGAAAAGAAACATGTACTGTAATTGAAAGTCTGAAAATAGCCATCAAAATTGACAAAACAAGCCCCCAATATATATAGTGGTCCATAAAATCAAGGGTGATATAAATGGAAATGGCCCATCAAAAGAGGAGGTCACTGGGATGAGAGAGTCATATAGCAAATATGGTTAAGCATTGTCAAAATCAAACTAATCCCAATACATATATGATAACAACTCATCAGTCATCATTTCAAACCATTTTACCCAAACAAGAGCCTAAGAAGTGGACTACATTGATATCTTAAGAGTAACTTATCCATCCAACTTGGACCACAAGTTTGATTTTCTTTTTGACTTCTTCATTCAATTTGTTTGCTCATTCACATAAAAAAAAAAAAAAAACGAGTAAGATCAGGTGTGATTGTGACTACATATATAGATTTTTTTATGATCATAGAATTTATCATATCATACATGTAAACGCATGACTTTTATTGTATTTTTTCCTTACAAGATATAAAAATATATGTCAACTCTTATTGTACATTATAATCTATAACACCAAACTAAATAGTAAGCAATGAGATTTTATAATTTTCTTCCAATCAAAATTCAGATTCACATATATTGAAACGATATCAAATCCTCATTCAACAATTCGAACAAAGATATATTAGTACTATTAAAATAACACTCGCTAAAGCCAAATTGTGAAGAAAAAGAAAAAGTGAATAATAATAATTTTTTAAAAACAGAGGCTAAAATGGACCGACATCATTTGTTGTTATATTTGACTAGGAGATGACTAAAAATAAAAGGTAAGACATCTATATTCGCATTTACCGAATTACCCTTCACTTCTTTTAATTCTTCTCCACTCTGTTCATAGCTAAATCAGTCCACGTGTCATCGTTACTCCTCCGTAAACCCGAACCCAAACCCAAATCCATACCCGGAAACCAACGCGAGCCGGATTCGTAAACAAGCCCACCCACTTGCATATTCGAAGCCAAGAGCGAACTGAAGCTCCCACCAGTAGTACCATTCTGATCACCAACGGGTAACCCGTATAACATCCGGGTCGTATCCATTTCTTGACCCGTAGTAACCGTCTCTTCCTCTGGTTTTGACCCGGACCCGGACTGATGATCATGAGGTTTCTCAGCAGAGACGGTTTGATGATTCTTGAGGTTACTACTACTACTCGACGGTGAAGAAGCGGAACGTTTGTTGTTCTTGCGAGATCCGCCGCCGACGGGGATGTTACGGAGAGCACCGCCTTTGGTCCAGTAACGGCGACAGTTTTTGCAAAAGTGACGGGGCTGTGAGAGGTTGTAGTTGTTGTAGTAACAGAACTTGGTGTTTGGTGAGTCGCAGCGAGGACACTTTAGCTGTTCTTGTTCTGGTAGTAACTCTGGTTGGTTCTGCTTAGCCGCCGCCGTCGCCATCATCATCATCGACTGGTTGTAATAAGCAGCAGCTGACGTCATATCCTGCATTTTTTTTTTCCTTTTTTAATCTTCTCTGACTGAATACAAGAAAATGTTTTGTTTTGGTTTGTGCACAGAGAGAAAAAAAAAAAAAAAGAGACCTTTAAAAAAGAGAGGAAACAAAAAAATGGATTCTTGAATTTGGGGGAAGAAGTTGCAAGTTATAGAGAGAAGAGAGATAAAGAGTGGAGCTATTTGGTGGTGGGGTAAATAAGAGTTATTTCTTCTTTTATTTTATTTATTTTACCCACAAAATGACAATTTTATACACTTTCTTGATTTTTGATTTTATTTTTTGGGGTGTACTATAGTAGAGAGTTTTGTGTTATTAAAGATTTTAATGATATTTAAAAAAATTTCTTGTTGTTGTTGACCTCTGATATTTTTTTGCTTCTTTGTTGTGACAGCAGCCGACCTTTGTTTTCTCTATTTTGTAAGTTTGCTAGTATTAGTTTGATTGGTTTTTATAATATGCTTCCCGAGCAAACTAAAATTGGACTAATTTTTATTTAATTATCATTTACTATTGTATATCAGTAAGTATTGTTGCATACTAAAAGTTTCTGTACTAGTATGTATTTAAACTTACAACTCCTTTTTTTTTTTTTTGAATCTAATGTTAAATTATATTCAAAAAAAATAAACGTTTTACAAAACTTGTATCTAGATTGTTTGCTAAGTCACAAAAAATTCATTTTAATACAATTTTGCTTCGAACGAGATTTGAATACTAGAATCACCCTCTTCCTTGATTGTGCTTAAGCGGTTACGGATATTCTTGTCAATGATCTTCACAAGCTTCTCTGTCGGGGAAGGAGTCTCACCATGTTGCTGCTCATTACGCTTTCTCCAGATGGAGTGGATAGTATTTTGGAAAACATATCCCACAATTAGTCGCCTAGTCATGTCCAATTCACTTCCTGCTGGTAGTCATCACTGCTTGCCAGTGGTTTGTGAATTTTTCTAAGAGAAACTTCTTCATTAATGCCTCCTAGACCTGCGTTAAAAAGGAGCACTAAAAGAACAAATGTTCTCTAGATTCCATCGGATGTCTGCAGAATATACAACCTGTGGTCACCAACTGGTTCCAGTGTTGCATCCTCTTTAAACTTACAATTCCATATTACTGTAAATTCATTATTGGTTGTATTTTTTTACACTCCTCAAAATTTCTATACTATTATTGACTTCATACTAGTCTGCTCTCTACTGCAACCCAATGTTTTTGTTTACCAAAATATTGGTATACATAGTTCACAGTCTATATCATACTGAATAACCATTCAAAGCATTTATTCTTTAAAGTCATGGTTTGCTTGATTTAATAACTTTTTTTATTCTCCTAAGTAATTTTGGTTTGTATATAAATATCTTTTAAAATAAATGAATTTTTAAAAATTTCAATATACGACAAATATTTTGCTATGTTTTTTATGGAGACAATAATTTTAAAAATAAGATTATAAAACTAAGCGAACTTTCTTAGAAATTTCCTCCAATAGTTTTCTTTGACAAGATTCGACGCGTTGAACTTTACCATTGACCTGTTGACTTAACTAATACCATCGTAGAGTTTTGAACTTTACCCTTGACTTCTAACTTTTATCATTTTATTTCATAGTCCCCAAGAAACTAAACTTGTACTAGTAAAACCTAATAGTCGAGTTCGGTCTGCATATTCAAATGCTAAATTCAAATTCAAACCTAATAATCGAACTGTCATTATGCTTTTTTAGCTTTGACCCATAGATTGTGAAACTCTTTTAGATGAATTTTTGAAGTGCTCTTTCGAACTTAAGTTCACCTGATAACTTTCGAAATGTTGCAAGCAAACGAATATGAAAATCTGACTCAAATTTGAGGCTTTTGATTTATAAAATTAGTAATTTCGAGTTATGTTCAAAACGTTATTCTTTTGATTAAAATAGATTTTGTTAAAATTATTAATAGGGTTCAACATAAAGTTATTGTAAGTTGACAGAAACAGATAAGTTTAGAGACTTTTTAATTTGTCCCAAATTTAAAATCAACTAGGGTACGCACAAACTCAAGAGCTATGATGCTCTCTGACCCACTAAGGCTTCCGAATTAGCAGACAAAAAACATGTAAAAGATAGCGTACTTAGCAAGCAAAGTCTTATTATTTCTTTGGATCATGTAAAAGGAATAATATAAAAAAAAGAAGGCATCATTACACTTGGAACCCCACCATGGAACATTGAATCAGTACCGTCAGCTTTTTTTTGTACATGCTATCGTGAATACACTGAACCAGATACACCACACACAAGTGTCGAAACCAGGTTTGACGATCGCCTTACGCTGCCGACTTCCGTTATCACTGATCGTTTTTGTGCGGGCTACCATTTGTGGCTCTCTAGGACGACAAATGGATGGCTCAGGTTACTTAAGTCTTAGCCACAAGAAACAGTTTTCACAATGACGCGTATTGACCTTATTCGTTTTGTTTATAATTCGTTTCGACATCGGAGGTCCTAATTCCCAAGGAAATTCAGTAAACAAGGCTGCAAACACTTTTGTTTGGTCTTAATAACCTTGTTTGGTGGAATAAATATCCTTTATGAAAGCCAAATAAATAATTACAAAGTAAAGAAGATAATGGCCCAATAAATATTTAAGAACATGTATATGTTATATGTAAATGGAATGTATTATTTTAACAAGTCAAGAAAATCGAAACAAGTTTAACAAAAGAATCAATAAAACAATGATTACACAAAAGAGCCAGAAAAGATTATAATAAAATCTAAACTATATCCATCCAAAAGTCATATGGGATTAGCTTACTAAAATCACGATTTCTTCCAATCGGATTTTCATGTTTTTTTTTTCTTGGCCTGTAAAGTAGTTTCCAAGTGCACAAGGTAAAATTCTACACTTTAATAATAAAAAAAAGAGAGAGAATGATTGGTTTTTCACTGCTTGCCTTTTCCATGCCTTTCTCCCAGAAGTCCATGATGGTGATTACAGAGCTTATGTCATCATAAGATCAGGTCATGATGATGATGAGGATGATCTAGGTGTATATAGCATTAGCAATCCCCATCAACCACCATAAGGAACCAAGAACAACAGAGTCTAGAGCAAGGAAATGCGCCTTTTTTGCTTCTTTTTTTTGCTGAGTATGTAGTTAGGCATAGTACATGTACAAGCTATTTGCAGCGGCACAAGCAATTGAGTTCTCATTCGGATGCCAAGCAAGATGCAGCAGCTTTGTTGCGTAATCAAGAGAATTGCTATTTCCATCAACTCCGGGACTCTCTGATCCTGTTTTACCATTTCATTATTGACTGATTTGATGCCAATTTCTTAAAGGGTATTATGCTTAAATGAGAGATGGGACAGAGAGACTAACCTCTACTTATAACCCGCGTTATACTGCTTAGTGCGGTGGATGGCCTCGAAGGAATTGGGACATGTCTCCTAAGATAAACCACAACACAAATTCCATTTGCATCAACATTGAGAAGAAACAGAAGAGCACACTACTCGTAATGGCTTTACCAGGTTTACCTCATTGGGTTTCTGCTTGCTTCTAAGGTAGCAGTCTCAGTACTTCCCGGGGAAACACCAAACACACGGAACAGATTGCTGGAAAGAGTATGAAGGCGAACGAATGATTATACAAGGAAAACTAGTCATTCGAGAATGTTAATATGTAGAAAAAAATACTCTGCGTTTTGGGGCATACCTGTAAGAACCTGTAGCTGCTCGTAATCCATTGCCACTTATACAACACTCGAACTTGTCAAAGATGGAATCATTTTCATATAAATCACAGAGCTGAAAATGGCCACAGGAAAAGGAGTACCAATCAGCTATGCATAACTTCTCAAATACAATTCTCTCGATGTACAGGAAACTGACCTTTGGTTTCAAATATTCATGAACCTGGAAAGTTGCTACTGGACCCGAGTCCATGTTGATGTCCCATAACTGACATGCAAAACATAACCAAGAGGTCAATTTACCTTACACAAACAATTACAAACCAGCCACTAATTGACTTCAATGTAATATCATATCTAATGCTAATGGAAACAATGAAAGTATGGACCTTAAGTGTCATGTAGTCACGGCTAAGTAGATATCTTCCTTCTTTGGCAAATTTGATGTCTGAGACTGAAGCAATTATCTCAGTGAAGAATGATTTAGGACCTGCTGCCTCTGGTTCCTCAAACCTGCAGAAATAAGTAACGTTAGCCTCTGCTGCTACCACAGGTTATCAAATCCTAGAAGAGAGTGCTGTCATTAATTTGCTTTCATACAGCTTTATCTTCCTCAATAATAATTGAATATTTTACAGCATTATGCTAGAAACTTATCTCTCAAGTTGGAATGAGATGACTTTTTCCAAAGAAAGGTAAGAGAGATAATTGAACAATGATGAAGTAATGGAGATGATTATCAAAATTTACGCTGGACTATAAAGAAACTTAAAGAATTTCCAGCCTCAAGACTTACAATTTGGAATGTGAATCACATAAAGCTGATTGGCGCAGATCAATCAGGCGAATTGAACCTTTCGAACTGCTATAGGCTAACATATTGCAATGGGTAGGATGAAATTCTGCTGATGTGATAACCTCTGCCAGAACGAATACAATAGCAATTACGCAGAATATATCATCCAATTGCTTGATATATGTGTACTGTACGTATACGTCAAAGTAGAGCACCATAACATGCAGACAACAAACGGGACAGAAAGAACAGTAGACCACTGCTTACCAGATAGATCTTCCATTTTCGCAGGCTTGACATCAACAATATTGAAACTTTGATTGTTGATCTCCATATTCCAAAGATTGATTCGCAAATCATCAGCAGAGATAAATGTTTCGCCGTCACTAATTTAGGAGAACAAATATTATTAGAAGCAGAACATTATCAATTGAAGTATAGATCTCAAGCTAATATCAGCGAGGTAGCAGTTTGAATAGAAAGACGAAGAAATGGATTGATTATCCACAAAGACACTGGTTCATCAGACGACTTATAGTGACATCATAGATAGAAAAAAAAAAATCAGTTGACTGTAAGTTAAAAGGTAGTTGAACACCACATGGGTGAATAACGTACCTATTATTTGAGATTGAATTGATATGATAATCATGAGCATGAGCATACACTTTTCGACATCTAGCCACAGGGCTCGACTCATGGCTAGTTACCTGTATATGTCAAAGAAATTATTAGTCTACAAGTGAGTAATACCAAGTAATTTTGACTTCAGAGCTAATTCCTGCTCAGTGGTAGAGAAGGTCATGTAACTAGAGACTAGTACTAAAAACACAAGTCGAGCACCAATGAACAGTGAGCAAATTGTATAATTCTTCGGGGCGCATATACTACATGATATGCTCTTTGTTACTTCGGCTCACTGGCACGAAGGGAAAACCCTGCATGTGATTTTTCGTAATCATCCAGAAAAAGGTTAGTAAATTGATTGGCTCTACGATGCAGGTCTTCCTTAAGTTCGTGTTGAAACTAGCATGTTTAAAAATATTTAAGAAGCCACAAACAAAAAATAAAGAAAACAAGTACAACTACCACTGGTAACCGCAGAGAAGAGATGCCTCCTGGTGAGCTGTTCACTTCAGGTACTCCTCCATTCACAAAGCATGGGCTTGCAACGGTTCCATTTCCTACAGTTCTTGAAGGATCTGAATTCATATCACAAATTTTCTTGATCTTCTTGTCTTGAACCTGTTAAAAACTCTCACATGAGAAAAAGTGGAAAGAACCACATCTACATACTCATCTCAACAGGTTATTGACAGGAGAAAATCTGTACTACATTAACGATGTAGAACAATCTGGATACAATAAACAAACAATGTTAAAGCCCAGAGATTTCAGTGTTCAACACTCTCGAGACTGCCAATGAAGCAAACATAAAGTTGCTATCGTAACAGTATGTCATTCAGAGGGGCAATAAATGATATAAGAGGTAATTTTCACCTTCCAAAACTTGATGGTCTTATCATTTGTCGAGAGGAGAAAAAGAGCTCCATTTGCTGTTTGACACCATCTAATTTTGTTAATTTTCTCCTCTATCTCCAAACTCTTGAGGTAATCAAACTGGAAGACAAAGAAACAAGCATGAAAAGACGAAAAAAACGGTATAACACAAATGGCGAGTAAGAAAACAGAGTGAATCAATCAAAAATACCTCAGGGTCATGACTCTGAAATTCTGTTTTATAACGAAACTCCGGATGCCTCAGTGGATAATCAGTTTCTTCAAGATCCCTTCTGGTTCCACCACTGCTCTGTAATCGATACCATGCAACAACAACAACATAACCAGATGTTCAATGTTTTGTAATTCAAACAAACAAACAAAAACACTTGGGAAGGCAAAAGTGGACATACATTATTGGCATCGGTTCTCTCGAAAAGAACAACACGTCCTCCACGGTCACCAGTAGCAAGATGGTCACCAGAATTATCAAATTCAATCGCTGAGATTATATCAACTGCAGAGGAAACAACACCAGCTTACAACTTTTATTTAAGAATTTCAACTAAAAGTTAAGGATAACATCGATTCAACAAAATGCAATCTAAAAAGCCTTGAGCTTTCAAGTTACCCATTAAGCATAAACAGACATAAAGTTGATCCCCCAAAAATAAAAAAAAATCAAAACTTTACAATGATTGAAAACGTAATTAACGAACACAAACAGATCTACAAATCCAGATTACAAATACGAATCAGAGAGAGAGAGAGAGAGATTAGATCGAAAAGTATAAAGCTAAATACATGTAATCAAAGCAACACAAGTCAACCCCCCCTCCCCTGAGATATCTAACCTTCTTGAACTTCTTCACCAGCGCTTCGTTCACCGAAGACCTGAGAGAATCTCCATTCCAAAGGCAGAGATGGGTCTGCCGAAGCTGCGACGACCTCATCACCACCGTTCATTCCCTCTCTTTCTCTCCCTCTCTCTTTATCTCTTTATCTCTATTCTCCGATTCACACACACTCCCTCGGGATGTAATCTAATGAATTAGGCGGATCGTGAAATCAGAGATTCCGATTAGGGGGAGTCGAATCCGATTGAGCTGTCTCTCTATCTCTCTCTCTTTTGACGATAGATTGAAGCAAATCGAAATCGATGAAGGGAGAAGAAGAAGAGAGTATCTATCAGATGATTCCCAGATTTCGACAAACAAATAAACTCACACACTGTCGTCCTCTTTTTTATTATTATTAAATTAATTATAAAATGTAAAAATATATTACTATTTGGTATTATTTATCTTTTTTGGTTTTATTACTTTGTTTATAGAAGTTAGTTCACAGTTTTGAAATGGAATCAAATATATATTATACTAATTATAACAATTCTTAACATTTGTGTTAAAGAGAAATCACATTTATTCCCAAACTAGTCTTACATACAAAAATATTTCTTTCTCTTTTTCTACACAGTGTTGAAAATTACTGGATCTAGAATTTTTTTTTTTTTTTTTAAGATGAAGATATAATGTCTGTCTGTTTATCCATCTTTTCTTATATATATATATATCATCTTTCTATCCACTTAATTGAGTGAACAAAATAATTTTCATCTGACAGTATTATTATTATTATTTTTTAATGGCATCAGTATTATTTTCACACATGTTGGATTAACTAATGCTAAAACCAAAAGTGAGATTTATATCTTGTCTAGTCTGGAGTCTATAAATTGTTTTGATTTTAAATATAACTATTAAATTTTTAATTTAGTCGATTTCTTAATATATATATCAAAAATTAATGGGTTTTTTGGATGTAAAAAAGACCGTTTGTGGAAGCCCCCTTGGTCCAGTGTTTCTAGAATACCATGGCCTAGGGTTCATTAATGCTTCTACATCAGAAGGTCTGGGGTTTGAGCCCCAGATAATGCGATTTATTAATTGTGCAGATTAAAGGAGGCAAATTTACAGATTGATTCGATTATGCTTCTGAATCTATTAGGGTCAGAAGGAATTGTCTATGGTATAATCATATGGAATAGCTCTCAATAATCTGCAATCAATAATAAGTCCAGACGATCAAAAAAAAAGAAAACCGTTTTATTTTCGGTTAAGAGACTCTTCTTCTACGCTCTCTACTTTGATAGCTCATCACAAATTGTGAACTCTAGCTCGAAATGACAACGGCCGAGTAAGAACATGGATGACCGACCATGAAGTCACACCCGATAAACGATGGTGTAACCAAGCGAGTATGACCACTAAATTAGCTTATATAACATCTTCCATATTATATGTCTCACTTTACCAGCTATTGAGATTGATGCTACATATCATTACTAACAGAGCCGGCATGAATCTTTACTTAACCTCTGCTGCGAGCTAAGTGTTCTTGAGAATACAAGTGTGATACTACTGCAAAGAAACGTTTTCCTACCTAAATTTCTCGCTGTAGACTTTATTATATAGCTTGTGGATTTACACTGAAACTTCATAATTAAACTCATATTTGCAGAGGGCTTCTAGACTTTTCGCTCTTGTGCGCATTAACACAGAACACACAAACATAGATCTTTCTCCCTCTAGTCCATGTCCATTGTCCATCCACTTGTAACAGCTTAGTTGTAGAGAGTACATTTGTAAGGACTGTCAAAGAGATAACAAAGCTGAAAACAGATCAGTATTTACACTTTTGAACTATGATGCTTAATTTACTTTACCTTAGAAAAAAAAAAGAAAGAGATTTGAATATCAAGAATCAAAATTGAAAAATATTACCTGTCTAGTGAAAAATTCTTGTGCAGGCTCAATTGATTCGTCATGTTTCACTTTGCTTTCGTTCATATTCTCTGATTCGAAAAATGACATGATTTATATAAGTAAATAACTCTGTTTACAAGTCATGAAACTAAACAATGCAAACACACATATAAAAACTATGAGAGGACTTCAAAAGTTTATACTATGATGAAAACTGAAAAAGTCGGAACTTTTTAGCAAAACTACGGAAATCAACCAAAAAAAGTTTTTGGTGTAAGAGTGTTGACAATTGAATTGACGATTCTGCCCTTCACCAACAACACCCAATTTTATAGATAGAGTTAGGCTTTGGAGACAGACACAAGTGGAGAGAGAGACATACTCCAATCTTATGTTTTTGCATGTTTTGTAAGAAACATTTTTCGAAAGGAAATTACGAAATCTTCCACAATATTCAACATACGTATTTGTTTAAAAATATACTAAAACGGTCATTTGTTGACTGAATCCAAAGTAAAAAAAAGACATCACACACAAGCTTGAAGCGTATCTTACCGAACCCAACTTAAGCATGCGTCTCGGTTCTTGCCATTTGCTTAATTGAATCCACCGCTTTTACATAAAATAGTCTTGTACTATGTAAATAATTCTTACGATTGGTTTTTATCATAGCTTTATCTAAGAGATTTTCATATCTTTGATCTATATATACATCTTTTCTGCACTACACTATATCATCATCGAGTCTCCAAATTTAGTGTGCGCGCATAACCTTTACTTATTCGAACTAACTTACAAAAGTATACTACTTATTAACAAAATATACAAAATTATACTACTTATTAACAAAATAACACCACGAGTCAACTTGTTTTGTAGGGGTATTATATAATTTCAATTTCGAATTCTAAAATGTCAAAACGAAACTTTTGAGACATTTAAAAAAAAAACTACAAATTTTGAGACTGCCAACAAAAAAAAAAGTTCAAGAAACATGGCAATAATAGTATAGAAGTCACACTATTGAGATAATCTTATCCCAAAATATATTGCATCAAGTTTACAAAATACTTAGAGAATGTGTTGCGGATCTCACGATTAATGAACTTGAGAGAGGTAGTTAGGTGGTTCATGGTTGTAAAGGAAATATATTCCTTTTTGCTGCCATGTGTGATATATATTGTTGCTTGCGTTGCTATCAGAACGACACTTTAGTATAATAAACCGGTCATACAACATGATGATTATCCATGATTTTGCCGTCTTTCTTGGTGATACATATAAATAGTAGCATTTGTTCTTCATAGGGATAGTAGTAGCATTTACGTGATCATTTAAAAGTTTATCGAACTGTTACGCAATAAATGATTCATGTCGAGAATAATTAATTAAACCATGTCGCCATTTGTCACTATCCATAAAATTTTGTCTATATAGGAGGAGACTATGTAGTATGTAGTATGTACTAACCAACCATTCTTGTATTCATAAAAGATTTAATATCGCATTCACAAAAAATAAATAAACATGAATCATATCTTAATATTATGGGTCATAAAAAAAAAACTACAGTATAAGCATATGCATATGTGTGGTCAAAGGTCAATCATCTTCCAACAATAATAAAAACTCAAATATGAAAACTCATTCACAAACAAATCAAACAGTCAATAAGAGAGGATTGAGTCTGGTGAAAGCTATTGTGTCCATTGATTTTGGAGAAATATGTATTAATGTTTTTTGGATTAGATGATATACTACAAAATTACGAAAAAATGAGGGTGGGGTTGGTGAAGAAGATTTATATTTTTATTTAGCGTCAATAAAAAAAAATTAAAAATAAAAATAAAAATTCCAATTCACATGGACTAAAAACTGCTTAGGTTATATCGTCGTCAACATGGGCCCACTCTTCCACCCGAAAGCCCAATCAAAAAATCTCTCACTATCTTCACCAACCCACTCCTCTGTTTCACCAAACCCATTTCCTTTTATTTCCAAAGTCCCACCCTCGTGTTTCTCAACCTTTCCGTTTTTAACCCATAAGTCTCACTACACATCCAAAATTGTGTTTGACTGATCGATCTCCAAATTCGAATTAATGGTTTTAGTTTTTTCATGTATGTTGTTGACGGCCAAACAGTGTGGTTGGTAGTTCGGTAAATATATATGTCTTCTATTAATATGGAACCAAAATAGACCAAATCAACAAATGTAGACATTATTAAAGTTCATATTACCCATGAACGGCAAATATCTATAGATAACTTTTGGCTATGCCTTTTTACTAAACATCATGGATTTTTTTTTTCTTATCTATTAAAATTATTATACACAATGAAATTATTTTTAATATATCTTATCTATATATAACTTTCGGCTATACTTTTTTCATGGGTTTTTTTTTTGCTTAACTGTTAAAATTACTATACACAATGGATTTACTTTTAATTTTTCTGTTTTTTTTCTTTATTATATACACTATACAGTAAAACTTATATATATTAATACTCAATAAATTATTAAACACTATAAATTAATAAATTTTGCTGGTCCCGAGTTAGACTAGTGAAAAATAACAAAATTTGATAAAATAGTAAGATAATATTCTTTTTGAAATCCTCATGTAAAATATAGTCCCAATAATATTATAAATTGATAATCATTTAAATATAGATGTCGATATAATATAATGTATGTTTCTCCTAAAGCTCATATATATAAAACAATTGTTATGTTAAACTACAATAATATAAAATACTCTATAAAATAACATAACCTAAAGCTCATATATATAAAACAATTTTTATTTTGTATTTTTAAACTACAATAATATAAAATACTCTATAAAATAACATAAAATAGCTAAAATTTTTAAAAAATTCAATTTCTAGATATGCATCATTTACATTTTGATAATTTAATAGACTATTAGAATACAATATGATATTATTATTCATAAATTTGAATTATGTATGTCATGTGTAAAATTGATTTTGTCTATAGTATTTGTAATTTACGGTCAATAATGTTTTTTAAATATTAAAAATTTATTTCCAAAACTATAAAATTTACAAAATTCAAAAACATAATCTAATTTTACTAAAATTATCTCATTTCATAATTTTAAAAATTTAAACAATTAAAAAATCTATCTATAAATTAATAATTATTAATTTGCACTATAAAATAATAGTTATTACTTTATAAATAAATTAATAAAATAGCATGGTCTCAACATTATTAATTTATAAAGGTTTAACTTGTTAAATCATATATGCAATGCACAAATGAATTGGCAGTTGTCAGCCATGGGAAATGTCGATTATATTTGGGGGTTTATGATAAATGACAATGACAAATTTAGAAAAACATAAATATCTCTGGGTAATTTCCAATTAGCATAGAATTTTTGTTTGTTTTTAGCAAATTACACGTTTTTATTCCTTGACGTCTCATTCTACATGATATATTACAAGATTTATCTAATATCATACATTTATGATTTATCTATAGACTATAATAGGTTATAGTTTTTCCATCCCTTGTTTTTGAAAAGAAAAAAAAAATTCTATATTATTATATAAACATTTATCATACAAAACATAAAACTGGTTTTAAAATAACATTTCACTACACTTTATGCGTTTATATGTGATTTTCAACAACAACAAAAACAAAAAAAAAATGGCAGCTTACCAAACGCGACGTGAAAAAATTGAGAACCCATACTCTATGACAATGACAAAATTACCCTCATAATAATCAATAAACTACAAAACTAACATTTTCACCAACCCCACCGTTTTGTTTACTCCGATTGAGTTCTCTATATGAACTCCTCCGACACAACTCAAGTCTCCTTCAGGCCAAAGCCTAAAATATTCACACACAAAACTCTTTTATCTTTTTTTTTTTTTTTATTATTATTATCTCTAAAGCTTCAAACAGAAACAAAAGCTCATTTTATTACAATGGCGCCACAACAAGAAGTGATGGAGAAACAGAGCAACAACGGTGACGTCATATTCCGATCAAAGCTACCTGATATTTACATCCCAAACCACCTCTCTCTCCACGACTACATCTTCCAGAACCTCTCCCAGTTCGCCTCCAAACCTTGCCTCATCAACGGACCAACCGGCCACGTGTACACTTACTCCGACGTCCACGTCATCTCACGCCGGATCGCCACCGGTTTTCACAAACTCGGCGTTAAGCAAAACGACGTCGTCATGATCCTCCTCCCTAACTGCCCGGAGTTCGTACTCTCTTTCCTCGCCGCCTCTTTCCGCGGCGCGACGGCCACCGCCGCCAACCCTTTCTTCACCCCGGCGGAGATCGCCAAACAGGCCAAAGCATCCAACACCAAACTCATCGTCACCGAGTCTCGCTACGTCGAGAAAGTCAAAGCCCTCCAAAAAGACGACGGTGTCGTCATCGTCTGCATCGACGACAACGAATCCGTCCCGATCCCCGAAGGCTGCCTCCGGTTCACCGAGTTGACTCAGGAGCCGACCGAGTCAACAGACGTCATCGACTCTGTTGAAATTTCGCCGGACGACGTGGTGGCGCTTCCTTACTCCTCCGGCACGACGGGGCTACCCAAAGGAGTGATGCTGACTCACAAGGGACTGGTCACGAGCGTTGCTCAGCAAGTCGACGGCGAGAACCCGAATCTTTATTTCCACAGCGACGACGTCATACTCTGTGTTTTGCCAATGTTTCATATCTACGCTTTGAACTCGATCATGTTGTGTGGGCTTAGGGTTGGTGCGGCGATTTTGATTATGCCCAAGTTTGAGATTCATCTGCTTTTGGAGCTGATTCAGAGGTGTAAAGTCACGGTGGCTCCGATGGTTCCACCGATTGTGTTGGCGATTGCTAAGTCCCCGGAGACGGAGAAGTATGATCTGAGTTCGATAAGAGTGATGAAATCGGGTGCTGCACCGCTTGGTAAAGAGCTTGAAGATGCCGTTAGTGCCAAGTTTCCTAACGCCAAACTCGGTCAGGTGTGTACATGTGTCTCACTTATTATTATTATTATATTTTTTCCATTTGTTTTTTTTCCAAAATACGAAACAGTATTAAATTAGAAAATCCCAATAAATATTTGGAATGGAATCTCATAATTTAATTTGAAAGAAATAAAAAGAAGAAATGTATAAAATATAAATACCTAAAAAACAAATTAGATTAATAACTATTTTATTTTTATTTTTTTTAAAAAACAAGATTAGGTAAATAAGTATGAATTTTTCATGATATATTCTTTTTAGGGACATAAACATTAAATTGTGTACTATATTTTCTACATAAAATCCTTCTTTTACTAATAAGAACATCTGTGAAAAAAGAAAAAAAAAACTAATATATAAGAACATCTTGCTATTTAATAATATAAGAGTATGTTATCTATAGATAATAATAACACACAATTAAATGTTGTTTTAGAATTAAAACCCCATTATTCTTTACCTATTACAGTGAAAGTTGTATGAATATAAGAAAAATATCTATGTACTCACATTTTGGCTAATCAGAATTTACACATTGTATTTTTATCTATGTTGCTTACTAAAACAATACAAAAACTAAAATGTGAAAACAAGATTTCTGATTTTGGAAATGTTAATTATGTGATCAGGGATACGGAATGACAGAAGCAGGTCCAGTGCTAGCAATGTCATTAGGATTCGCAAAAGAGCCGTTTCCAGTGAAATCAGGAGCTTGTGGTACGGTTGTAAGAAACGCCGAGATGAAACTCGTCGATCCTGACACGGGAGATTCTCTTTCGAGGAACCAACCAGGCGAGATATGTATCCGTGGTCACCAGATCATGAAAGGATACCTCAACAATCCTGCGGCTACAGCAGAGACCATTGATAAAGACGGTTGGCTTCACACCGGAGATATTGGATTGATCGACGATGATGACGAGCTTTTCATTGTTGATAGGTTGAAAGAGCTTATCAAGTATAAAGGTTTTCAAGTGGCTCCGGCTGAGCTAGAGGCTTTGCTCATTAGTCATCCTGACATCACCGATGTTGCCGTTGTCGCGTAAGTTCATATATATTTTAACTTTTAGTATTTCGATTAGTATAATCCAAAATTTGCACTAATCGCCAAAATATGTTGTTAAACCAATTACATTGTTGATCACCAAATCATGTTGTTAGTTCATCAGTTTAAATTTTAGCCTACATCACTAGCTAATCCAAAAAAATAAGTTCCTAATATGTTGTTGAACTAACACCTTAAAAAAACGAACATTCTGTAAATGTATACACCAAACGCTGTTTCGATATCTAATTACACCTTTTTGTTGTTCTGTGTTGTATAATTACAGAATGAAAGAAGAAGCTGCTGGTGAAGTTCCTGTTGCGTTTGTGGTGAAATCAAAGGATTCAGAGCTATCAGAAGATGACGTTAAACAGTTTGTGTCGAAACAGGTAATAACAATTGAATTACGTATAATGCAAGTTCTTGATTTTTGATTATTGCATGAGAAATGACAAATAGTGAGAATTTGTTGTATAACAGGTTGTGTTTTACAAGAGAATCAACAAAGTATTCTTCAGTGAGTCCATTCCTAAAGCTCCATCAGGAAAGATATTGAGGAAAGATCTGAGGGCAAAATTAGCAAATGGGTTGTGATCGATCGATGCTTTAAGACCAAAAAGTAAAAGATGATTTCAAAATGTGTATATACATACAACTGTTTGACCCAACCCAAGATGATTTCATTGTCTGTTGTTGTTGTTGTTGATGGTGGTCTTGCTTGATTTCTTGTAATGAGCCTTTGTGACGAAGGTGGTTTCTTTTTTGGTTTCATGTAACTTGTGCTGCTTGAAAAAACAGCTACCAGACTTTCTTTTTTCATATAATAAAATTACTCGGATGGTATATGCAATACATGGCTTTCAGAGATCTCTGACTTATATGTGCTCTGCTTTTAATTTATTAACTAGGATGTCACCCGCACTACGGCGCTGGAGAGTATTTGCGTACATATATGACATATAAATTTTAGTATAATCAATTACATTAAATCATATATTATAATCAATTACATTAAATCATATATTATGTAATAATTTTGGATAAAAAAAGTTGGTAATATCAAATCTCAATGAGCTTATATATAAAATTCTTTCCCTCCTACCAACAATTTTCTTATCTCAGCCAACATGTCCATGCCAAATAAAGTCCAATCATCGGTCTATATGTTATACACCAAATCTGTTCTTAAAATTTTTCAAAAATATGTTAAGGGGCATTAAAATATATGGCAGTGAAATGTGTTTATCTGTCAAATTGAAGCACATAAAAACAAAAGCTACATTCAAATTTGTATATATTTTTAATTAATCCATATTATTTTTGGATACATTCAGATTTATTTTTGTATCCAAGTTAAACAAAATCTATCAACAAATCATGACCAGAAAAAAAATAATTGGTACAGATTGACACATGAGCTAATCATTGCTATCAAAGAGAAGATACAAAAGAGCCCCATATGTTTCATTGAAGTGATTCAAGAAACATGTACATTGTGGTTTCTTTTTTGGTTTCATGTAACTTGTGCTGGAGAAAACAGCTACCAGACTTTCTTTTTCCATATAATAAAATTACTCCGATGGTATATGCAATACATGACTTTCAGAGATCTCTGACTTATATGTGCTCTGCTTTTAGTTTATTAATAGGGACAATTTAAAAACTATACTAAATTTGAAAATTACACTTAATCTTATTGTTATTTGAAAACTACACATTTTGAAATGAAAATGGACAGAGATACCTTTATTATTAAATAATTTTACCAATTAAATAAAAATAATAAAAACTTAACTTATATTAAAAAATAAATTAACTTTAAAAATAAATTACTTTTTCAAATATTTAAATTCGGAATTAATTAATTAATAATTTAAAATTATAACAAAAATTACTTATTGTATTTTAAATAATGATTACATCAATAAATTTTTGATCTTAAAATTTTGATTAAAGAAAAAGAATTTAAATATTTTTGTTGATATTATTTAGATTTAAATTTATTTAAAAATAAATAATTCAAGATTAACACAAGACATTTTTGAAATAACTTATCGAAGCATAAGATTTTGATATCACTGTTCTGTTTCCTTTTCAGCGAACATAAAACCACAGATTCAACAATTCAAGGTCTCTAAGATAAGGAGCTGAAACTTAAATAACAAATCGATCATCCAAAATATGTCTTTAGAAAGTAGAGATCAACTTCTTAAGGGTCTTACATTACATATTAAAAAAAAGTCTCCAGAAACATATCCTTCCACTAGTAGCATTTTGTATCTTAGATACTAATTAAGATAACAGATGATGCTTAATAGATGAATAGGCGTGGGACACAAAAGTCAACAAGCAGGACTGATGGCCCTATGTCCGGTAGCCCTGGGCCACGATCGATGTAACAAAACATTCTGCTCAGAGCCACTTTGAGAAACATGAACTTCTGCTTGTACCATATCTTCACTGATGCGATGGACTTTCCATAAATCTTCTCAATTTTAAGAACGATCCCATCTCTAAGCCCAACATAGGTGGCTGGCTCACCTGAAGAACCACAGTAAATTCCCTCCCACACAACAAAACAAATGAACAACTATCATTAGATCAAATGTTTGTCATATATATCTCTCTCTCACACATATATTGAATTTAATGTCTAACAGAGAAACTTACGTCTTGTTGAGCTAAACAAAAATGTATATATAGATTGTTAAGCCTTTTATAGAATTGGAAACTTTAAACGGTGAATATACATTAATTACGGGCAGGCTATGCAGCCCATAAAATCCCTTTTTAAAATTTGCAGACCCATTAACCCGATGCCTATTAAAGACGTAGCTGATGTGGAAACCGATTATACAAATAAAAAATCCGATTGCATAATTCCGGGTTATTTCAAAAATTAAACCCGACTCAATCTCGTAAAATGTCTCATTTAGTCTTAATTCATTATTGTTTTGGTTTAACACGCAGGAGAATTTTTGTCAAGATTGAAGTTGTACTTTTCTTTTACTAATATAGGGATATTTATATTATAAAATATATGATTATAAATAAATAATATTGATGAAATTGTATACATGTACAACACCCTCATGGCATAATAACATGCGAGTTTTACAGAACTGCATTTTTTTTTATTCATGTAGGAATCTCTTATATATCAATATTTTAATTTTAATTAGATATTTAATGAAAATTTCTGGTAGAATATTATATTTAACGATTTAGAGTATATTATTTATTGTGCGTGCAAGTCCGCACCATGTTATGTTTGTAAACAATTTTCCTTCAAATTGGATCGTTTGAGCTAATTCTTTTGTTGGGAAAAAAGAAAGAAAAAGAAAAAGAGTATATTATTTATTATTTATGGTATATGCTATATATTTAGAGATAACCATATAAAATGCTTTGGTCCCTGGTCTGAAAAGATGTACGGGTCTAGGTCCAGAAACTCTTAGTAATTAAAAAAGAAAAAAAATAAAATAATAATAGAGATGACAAAATATGCATTGTATGTAAGAAAAAAAATTAATAAATGGTTTGAAAAATATTAGAAGATCACTAATGTTACTTTCTTAAACTATAAAAATGGAACTTTAAATTCAAGAAAAAATTAGCATTGTAAATACATAATTTACCAGTAGAACTGTAGAAAAATGAATTTTTTTAAAAAATTGGGGTTTCTCCCAATATTTTGCATAATAGAATGGGTTTCAATTATTTATGAAATTAGTCGAGATCACAAGATCACCCTAATATTTAGATATTAGCAAAATTGTCTAAATTTTATTGATATTTATACATTTACCCAAAATCTCTAATTCCCCGGTTCTTTTGATATTTATATTGTTGTCCTACATTTTTGGAATTGAAGAAAACGCACCCGATCTTTTGGAATTGAACCCAAGTATTAATCTTTGGGAAAAACACCATAAAAATCTCCAACTTTCAAATTTGGGACAAAAAAAAACATGAACTTTTGAGATGTCGTTTTAATCCCAAAGTTTAATTTGACATTTTGATAAAATAGTAAAGTTTCATTGACCTGTCCATTTCAAACACGTCGTTAAGAAAGTTAATTTTCATTTGCTGGGAAAAAAGAAAAGAAAAAGAGTATATTATTTATTATTTATGGTATATGCTATATATTTAGTTTGATTCAATTTGCAAATTTTGGTAAAGTTCTTATCCGATTAAATATTAATTGATGATGATTGATAGTTTCCTAAATTATAGGAACACAAAATATTCAAGTAACTAATGTGGTTCACTTAAATTATAACCGGATATAACCCACTATAAACGCAGCGGATATTTTGTACCCGAATCGGACTTCTTAATTTCGGGTAATTTTTGGAAATTGACCCGACCCATAATCTATTTCGTACTTCTCTTTTTAGTTTTTACTAATATAGGGATCTTATCTCTAACCTAATCTATTCTCTTCTTTATCGGTTACTCGAGATAAGTCCCAAGCTGATCGATCATCTTCTGATTCGTCTTTTTCTTTTTTTTTCTGATTCGATTCCTCATCATTCGATTCCTCTTCTTCTTCGTCTTTTTCTTTCTGATTCGATTCCTCGTCTTCTTCTTCTTCTTCCTTCTTTTGATTAACCATGAAGCGCAAGATGACTCGTGGTACATCCTCATCCTCGAAGACCACGACCATGAAGCGCCTCCATATGATTTTGGTGGATATATCCATAGCTGAGGACGAGGACGAATCAGCGTTCATCAAACCTGGGAAGAAGCTACTAAACTCTATTGACAAAGTAGAGAAGATTGTCAATAGAGTTTTTCTTTCTGATTCTGATTCTGATTCTGATTCTGATTCTGATTCTGATTCTGATTCTGATTCTCGATTCCGATTCACTGATTGATTCGACTGATTCTGATTATCTGATTCCGATTCTGATTCCTGTCTTGGATTCGATTCCGATTCGATTCATTCTGATTCCTGATTCCTGATTCGATTCTGATTCTCAATTCAAATTCCGATTCGATTCATTCGATTCTTCTTCTTCTTCTTCTTCTTCTTCTTCTTCTTCTTCTTCTTCTTCTTCTTCTTCTTCTTCTTCTTCTTCTTCTTCTTCTTCTTCTTCTTCTTCTTCTTCTTCTTCTTCTTCTTCTTCTTCTTCTTCTTCTTCTTCTTCTTCTTCTTCTTCTCTTTCTTCTTCTTCTTCTTCTTCTTCTTCTTTCTTCTTCTTCTTCTTCTTCTCTCTTTCTTCTTCTTCTTCTTCTTCTTCTTCTTCTTCTTCTTCTTCTTCTTCTTCTTTCTTCTTCTTCTTTCTTCTTCTTCTTCTTTCTTCTTCTTCTTCTTCTTCTTCTTCTTTCTGATTCTTCTTCTTCTTCTTCTTCTTCTTCTTCTTCTTCTTCTTCTTCTTCTTCTTCTTCTTCTTCTTCTTCTTCTTCTTCTTCTTCTTCTTCTTCTTCTTCTTCTTCTTCTTCTTCTTCTTCTTCTTCTTCTTCTTCTTCTTCTTCTTCTTCTTCTTCTTCTTCTTCTTCTTCTTCTTCTTCTTCTTCTTCTTCTATTACTCGAAATTAGTCGAGATCACGAGATCACCCTGATATTTAGATATTAGCGAAATTATCTAAATTTTATTGATATTTATACATTTACCCAAAATCTTCTAATTCCCCGGTTCTTTTGATATTTATATTGTTGTCCTACATTTTTGGAATTGAAGAAAACGCACCCGATCTTTTGGAATTGAACTCAAGTATTAATCTTTGGGAAAAACACCATAAAAATCTCCAACTTTCAAATTTGGGACAAAAAAAACATGAACTTTTGAGATGTCGTTTTAATCCCAAAGTTTAATTTGACATTTTGATAAAATAGTAAAGTTTCATTGACCTGGCCATTTCAAACACGTCGTTAAGTTTCCGTTAAGGAAGTTAATTTTCATTTGTTGGGAAAAAAAAAAAAAAGAAAAAGAGTATATTATTTATTATTTATGGTATATGCTATATATTTAGTTTGATTCAATTTGCAAATTTTGGTAAAGTTTTTATCCGATTAAATATTAATTGATGATGATTGATAGTTTCCTAAATTATAAGAACACAAAATATTCAAGTAACTAATGTGGTTCACTTAAATTATAACCCGATATAATAATCCACTATAACCGCAGCGGATATTTTGTACCCGAATCGGACTTCTTAATTTCGGGTAATTTTTGGAAATTGAGCCGACCCATAATTTATTTGGTACTTCTCTTTTTTAGTTTTTATTAGGGATCTTATTAACCTAATCTATTCTCTTCTTTATTGGTTACTCGAGATAAGTCCATCGATCATATTCTGATTCGTCTTTTTCTTTTTTTCTGATTCGATTTCTCTTCTTACTCGAGATAAGTCCATCGATCATCTTCTGATTCGTTTTTTTCTTTTTTTCTGATTCGATTCCTCATCATTCGATTCCTCTTCTTCTTCGTCTTTTTCTTTCTGATTCGACCATGAAGCGCCCTGCTACATCCTCATCCTCGACGACCATGAAGCGACTCCATACGATGTTCGTGGAGATTTCGATAGCTGAGGACGAGGACGAAGTAGGGTTCATCAGACCCGGGAAAAAACTACTCAATTCTATTGAAAAAGTCGAGAAGATTGTGATGAAGGAGATCGAGAAACTGAAGAGCACTCCTCAAGCAAAAGCGGAAGAGAGGGAGAAGAAGGTACGGACCTTATTGTCAATGCGATGATCTATTAAAATCATCTTCTTCTTCTGGGTCTGAATTTTTTTTGAAGAACTCGTTGCTCTTATTTTTGAGTCTTGGTTTAGGGTTTTATCGTGCTGCTGTGTTCTTGTATATGATGTCAAGTTCTTCTCTTTGTTTGTCTTGGTTTATAGCTGCAATTTTCTTTCTTGAATTTGAGAGGAGCTTACTAATAAGCATTGTTGTTTCTTAGTAGCTATACCAGGCTTGCTTAGCCTCTCTGAATCATACATCTCTTTGCCATAAGGCTTGCTTAGCCTGGCGGCTTATTATGGTTTTTCAAATGCAGGCCTACCATTGAGAGAGAAGAAGAGCAGCTGGCCGAGAACTCATCATGGAGACTCCTCGTGACATCACTAAAGATACCTACCTCTGAGGATGTTCTTGATTCGGCGCTGGATCATCGACAGGTCACGGTGGATAGATAGGCCTGATGTGGCTGGCAGAGTCAAGATTCTTCAGGTTTTTCCATTGCTGTTTTATAAAGTTGTTTACTGCTTGCCTCTCTGTTTTATTGCTCTACTGAGGTGCCAACTCTTACCATGTTCACCTTGCTATTTGCATCAAATGATGTCTGTTTAGCTGGTTTGATTCAATTGTTTGGTGTAAACGGCTTGTAGAGAAATATTTACAAGAGTCAGTCAGTATATATGTTTCAGATCTTTTCTTGGGTTTTAGTATAATCATTAAACAAGTTTCTATATATACCAGAACAAAATAAAAAAAAAAAACAGCTGAATGTTGTTGCTTCATGTCTCTCTTTTTAACCTTTTGTTTTGAGGATTTTATTTTGATCTCTGTTAAACTTTTGGGTGTTATAGCTTATATAAATCAACATGGTTTTTTCATGATCACTGTTTTAACTGTTGTGTTGTGCATAAACCTAACCCGTTTTAAATTATCAAGGTTCTTCAAGTGGGAGAATATTGCTACCAGAGTGTTCAAGGTTTGTTTTTTTTTTTTTTTTTTTTGACTAGAGAAACATTATATTGCAGTGTTTAATTTCCTTGTTCTTTTATATATCAAAGCTATTTTAAGTGGTGAGGAAATAAGTTCCAATAACTATCTGACTATACAGGCACTGAGGAGAGGTTAGTCCGAGCACTTGCCCGAAGTTTCCCTGTTGGTTCTTGTCAGCAGCGTTCTTGCACCTTATGTGAGATTCTGATGTTTATTTGCTATGACATGCTGCTACCTTTCTTCTTCTTTCTGTTAAAAGATTGTTGGAGTGATATTTTTCAATTCTGATCAGATGATAGACATTGCAGAATCGGATCAGTGCACTTCAGAGAGAGTCAGAAGCTCTGAGGAAGAAACCGATGCAAACAATAAAGAACAACCTTTATATTTGAAACTAGCTGCAAGTGTTGTTCCTGGTGGGTAGCCTATGGTTGGAAATCAGGGTTTAGTAGGATCATCTATTTGTGTTATTATTAGGTTATAGTGTTAGTAGAAAAATAGTTTTACGCTTGCTTCTGGGGGCTCATAGGTAGTGCTTATGTGTACACACCGCTATGCAGAATTGTTTTGTTTCATTCTGTGTTACTGAAACTGAGGATGACTGTCTCTTTAGTGCAGAAATGGACCACGACAAGACAGGATGCCGAAGCCCACCTGAAGTTCCTAGGACCTAAGTTATGCGTCAACACCTCCGGTTTCTTCGGAAGCGCTGCCACAATGAACATGTGTTCAAAGTGTCACAAGGATATGTTGTTTCATCAGGAACAAGGGGCTAAGTTTGCTTCTGCAGTCTCTGGAACATCATCATCCAGCAACATCATAAATTACTGTCTCTGTACAGCCATCTTCTGTCCAAGTCGTTGCAGAGGTAGTAGCACCTGAACTAGAACGATGAGGAGCATTTAGTTACCTCTGTCCAAATCCGTTGGTTACTAGAAAACGCAACAGTTGCAGTACTACTAGCTCTTGATGATGGTTCGTAGACCTTTTCATTCTCGGATTATGCAACGGAAGAAGCTATGTGTAGTACATATGTTTTCAGAGATATGATATCTAAATCATTTGTGCTCTGCTTTTAGCTTTAATATTAAGAGATACTTTTACGACAAGACATTTTCCAAACAAACTATCCAAGTTCGCATAGACATATTTTACTTTGCATCTTCTTTTCAGTCTCTTTATCTTATGTCGATCCTGTGTTTTGGTTTGTTTTTGGTCTCGGTGTTCTGTTTTATTCCCAAAGACTCAGTAATCCCAAAACCCTCTCTCTCCAACTAAATACTCTTCTATTACCTATCTAATACCAGATTTGACAAATCATGGCTGCTTCCTGCATATGAAAGGACTGACTTTAACAAAACTAAAACACACAATTCAAGGTCTCAAAGATAAGTAGCTGAAACTTAAATAACAAATCGATCATCCCAAAATATGTCTTTAGAAAGTAGAGAGATCAACTTCTTAAGGGTACTCTTACAGATTAAAAAAGAAAAACAATCTCCACAAACATATTCTTCCACTAGATACTTATTGATACTTATTA
This sequence comes from Camelina laxa, assembly GCA_024034495.1. Lineage (NCBI taxonomy): Eukaryota > Viridiplantae > Streptophyta > Magnoliopsida > Brassicales > Brassicaceae > Camelina > Camelina laxa. The sequence goes on from CM043884.1 coordinate 3,406,881, forward strand.
AGATAACAGATGATGCTTAATCGATGGATAGGCGTGGGACACAAAAGTTAACAAGCAGGACTGATGGCCCTATGTCTGGTAGCCCTGTGTTGATGTATAAATCGACAATATAAATAATACGGATCCTTAATAGAAGAATCGGAGCTGGTCCTTTTATTATGGTGGAAATGAAGTAAGAGTTTACAGAAAATAGCAATCAAAGTGTTAAAGCTTAGTAAATACGATTTACTAGTTGCTTTCTTCTCTCTGATTGCCCAAAAAACTGGATCCTCTGACATGACAATGACATTATAGTGGGACCTTGACCTAGGGTTTCTTCTGTCTCTTGGCAAAATGACGATTTTGCCCCTGCGGCCTGTTGGGCTAGATCCAAGACTTTAGGCCCAAAACCTCATTAAATCTTATGTCTGGGCTTCTGTAAATGTTGGGGGCAAAGCCCATATCCAACACCCTGGGCCACGATCGATGTAACAAAACATTCTGCTCAGAGCCACTTTGAGAAACATGAACTTCTGCTTGTACCATATCTTCACTGATGCGATGGACTTTCCATAAATCTTCTCAACTTTAAGAACGATCCCATCTCTAAGCCCAACATAGGTGGCTGGCTCACCTGAAGAACCATAGTAAATTCCCTCCCACACAACAAAACAAATGAACAACTATCATTAGATCAAATGTTTGTCATATATCTCTCTCTCACACATATATTGAATTTAACGTCTAACAGAGAAACTTACGGCTTGTTGAAGTTCAACGTGTGGACTGAACACATGCAGTTTTGCTCCCACGGGTTGATGCACCAACAAGTCACGTACTTGATCCATATTGTTAGGCTCAATGACTTGTCCTTTCATGGAAACGAGAGGAGGTTTGTACGATGATGAAGGCTTTGACACAGATCCCAACTGTGGCCAATCTTCTGCTTTCGGTATGCCTTTGTTTAACGCAAACTCAAGACAGTCTTTGACAGTGAGCTTGTGCCCGTGTGAGCCAGGAGCATTGTCCACCAAATACTGAGCTGAGTACTCAGTATGGACACTATCCAGCTAAAGTGCAAGCCGTGCAGAGCTGGTCAGTTCAGCAGCTACGATAGCAGCAGAAGCAGATTCATCTGCAAAGACAAAACACAAATGGAATTAGATTAAAAACTGTCAATGTATTTCCATCTTAAAAATTTGTTTCAAAAACAGAGAAACCAAAAAGAAAGAAAAGAGTTTACCGTGCTCATGGTCAGTCTCAATCTCTGGCTCGTCGTCGAATTGGAATGCCATTGGGAACTTGGGATCATAGGGTGGGAGTGCCATCTGCAGTTACTTAACACTGAAAATTTGCAACCGATTTTAACAAATTAGAGGCATCAACGAAAGAAAGGAATAGTAAAAAGAATACATTTTACCAAAGAATAACAAGACTAAAAAGGCAATGCACAAGCAAAATCCATAACTAAAAGCTCTTCACTGTTCACTACTCACACTGCAAAAATGCAATTCACAAGCAAAAATTGAAACAAATCAAACAATTCCCAACTTACAAAAATAAAAACCATAAGAGGTAACACTTTTCACAATGAAAAAGAAGAAATTGTAATCAAAGAAATAGCAAAAAAGAAGAAAGTTTCATCAATGACAAAAAAAACAGATCAAATTAAAGATGAGTTTGTGGCTAAAACCCAACCAATGTGATAGCTTATTTACCAAAGAATGACCAAACTAAAAGAGGTTTAAACGCTCTGACCTAGCTAAAAGCTCATCATTGTTCACTAATCACACTGAAACAGAGTTTTTTTTTTTAACCAAAGAATGACCAAACTAGCTAATGGAGGACTAAACGCTTAAAAAATACTAACTAAAGCTCCTCATCGTTCACTAAAACCCCTGAAAAAGGCAACGCACAAGCAAAAACTGTAACAAACCCTAATACGTAACTAAAAGCCTTCCATTATTTACTAACTAATCACACTGATATAGGCAAAAAGAAGACTATTGCTTCCAAGTAAGACCAAAGAAATAGCAAAAAAGAAGACATTTTTATCAATGAAAAGAAAAAGATCAAAGATGAGTTTGTGGCTAAAGCGAACCAATGTGATAGTTTCTTTACCAAAGAATGACCAAACTAACGGAGGAATAAACGCTAAAACCTAACTAAAAATCTCATCATTGTTCACTAATCAAAAGTGAAGGGAATGCACAGGCAGAATCCGTAACAAACCATAGCAAGCTAAACTAATTCCAACTTAGAAAAAACCCTAAAGTTAACACATTTATCAGCCTCAAAAAGAAGATATTTTCATCAAAAAATTGCTAAAAGAAGACATTTTTATCAATGACAAGAAGCAGATGATGAGCTTGTGGCTAAACTGAACCAATGTGATAGTTTTTTTACCAAAGAATGACAAAAACTACAGTAAAGGAAGATTCAACGCTAAAACCTAACTAAAAAGCTCCTCAATTGTTCACTAATCATACTAAAAATTAAAGGCAACACACAAGCAAAAACCGTAACAAACCAAAGCAAGAGGCAGAGCTAAACAAATTCCAGCTTAGACGAAGAAAACAACCCTAAAAAGGTTACTAGTTTCTTTGTTTCACTATGATTCTAAATTGGAGCCCCTAATCAAGAACTCATATTGTCAAAAATCGATTCTAAAAAAGATAAGTTGAAAAAAAAATATGGATCCATTGCCAAGTTTATCTTACTGTCACAAATGTAACATGGACATGTAAGGAAATGAAAGAAAAATAGTTATATAAATAAAGTCTGTAAATATCTCAAAAGTTGAAGATATTGATGTGTTTTTACCCAGTTTTGATTATATTTTTAATCCAGATTTCTCTCTCTCTAAAACAAAAAAAAAACAGTCATAATTTTCGAAATTATAATCCCGATCTCTCTCGGTCTAAAACAAAAAAATGGTCACAATCTTCGAAATTATAATCCGGAACTCTCTTCTCTTCTTTCAAAAGCTATGTTCATTAGGGTGAAAGTTCTCACGACGAGATGGAGTCAAGGTATAGACTTGAGAGAAGAATGAACTACGCTCAGATTTTTTTTTTTTTTTTAATCATTTACATCTTTATGATATTTGTTTGATTTTATAAACCTTATTTTTTTGGTAGGGAGATTAAGAGAGATTTTAGAAAACTCATAGATACAATATTTTATATTTTATGCGAATAAACTTAATTAATTTTGTTAATTTACCATATTTTACTTATTGAATTTTGTGTAATTTTGTAGGGATTAAGCGCAAAGAAAATTTAAATAAGCATAAATATAAAGATAAAACACAAAATCTAAATCAAAAATATTAATATATATATTATAAATATTAAAAAATGTTGTAATTATTTTTGTATTTATAAATATTCTATTTCCTTAATAAATAATTTATTTGTCTGTTCATATATTTTTTTGTGTGGGCATGTAACATCCGCGAACCGGATTATGCAGTTTTGGTAGGAGCGTCGATCGACACTCTTGTAGCATCGAATCGACACCACTAATGCTGGGTTCGTCGGGTTTGTTTTAATTCGCGATTTTGGTTTGGGTTGGTTTGGTTTAGTGACCTAAACCGAGTATTTAAGTGGGGAAGCGACAAATTAAGGGTTTGAGAGTGTTTTGTCACTGTTTATCAGAGGAAAGTGGGAGAAAAGGAGAGAAAAACGTTTCTGTGAGTTTCTGGGCTTGTTCTTGGTGTTTTGGAGAGATCTGTGACTGTAGAAGGGATAGCTGTTGCTGGGAACGAAGGAGAAGCTCCTGGAGGTGTTGATTCAATCGATTTCTCAACCCAATCTTCCTGTATTTGAGGTGAGTGCTTGACCATGGTTGATCTAAGCATGAGATCTTCTTTGTTGTTTGTGGTGTTTTCTTGCTTGGGTTCGTTGTTTTCGTGATTTCCTTAGGTTTCCGAGGTATTTGGGTGAGTTTGAGACGGTTTCGAGTTGGTTTGAAACGGTGGATCGACGTTCGTGTTCATGCAGTTCGCGTTTGCAGAAGAAGCATCGATCGACACCGTGTAGCATCGGTCGACACCTTATCGTGTAACATCGATCGGCACCGTGCAGCATCGGTCGACACTGTCGTGCAAGCATCGATCGACACCGATGTAGCATCGGTCGGCACTAGTCTTATCCGAGACTTGTTTTCCTGGTTTGATGTATTGTTGTGTGTTTGTTTGGTTACTTAAACATGAGAGTCTCAAATGCTTGTGTGTATAACCTTGTGGATGGGAGGACGGCCTCACTAAGTATTTATATAATACTTACGCATCTCAATTGTTGTTTGTGGTGCGCAGGTAAAAGCAAAGTGTGATCGTGGAATCAAAGGCGATGAGGAGGAGGATGTTCTAGAGGCTTGATTGATTGTGGTCTAGCTATTGTTAGGTTGCTAGTTTTGAGTTGATAGAACATTGTAGGATGTTGGAACTTTGTTATTTCTTTGTTGGTTTAGAATATTGCTTTGTTGGTTATTGGAATGTTATTGTTGGATTCTTGTTGGTTTAATGGAATTGTTTTGGTTATCCGCTATTGTTGATTGTTGATAGGATGTTATGGGACCACTAGTGAATTATATTATAAAAAAAAAAAAAAGAAGGGTTGTTGGAGGGCAAAAGTGGAGATTTTGTTCAATTGATAACTTTGATGTAACTTGATTCGAGGCATGCCTCCTTGAATCATTTTAGAGAAAAACTAACTCATAAAATATTCATTGGCTAGAGACTAGAGAGTATAAAACTATAAATCATTAAGATGAGAAATATTTCATGTTCAAAAACTAAATCATGGAAAACAAACTTTAATGTCTTTACACTTTAAATCTTGTTTTAGTTCCGAATAAAGTACCAAATAACGAAAACAAAAGATTAAAAAAAAACAAATATGATATGTATAACATGTGTTATTCCATCTTCTATATAAAATATTGTATATCACAATTGACAATAGTAATATCATTTAGATGAGAAAAAATGTGAGATAACCATCATATATATAAAAAGAACTAAAAATAGAGTTCTGATCTCTCCTTATTGGTCTATTTAGCTTTTTTGGTTTTGTTTTTCAAATTTTTTTTGTTTAATTTTTATAGTAATAAATGTCCAAATTAATTTGAGTAATTAGTAGCAATTTACTAATTTGTGTAACTGATATTTGTTTTTTTGTAAGTCGTAGAGAGAAGGAAACATTAACTTCATAATTACTCCTAATTTAAGTTTATTGTTTTCTTTTAAGACCATCTTCAATGGTTTTCCCTATTTTTTTTCTCTATAATAGAGGATCCCTATAATAGAGATGAGTTTTGTTCCAATGGTTTTCCCTATTTTTTCCTCTATAAAATATATTCTAAAATTAACATCTTTTATTTATAAAAATTGCAAACTAACCTATTTTACTTTAAATTTTGTAACATTTTCATAAAATTATTATTTTTATTTAAATTAAGTATTTATTATTATAAAGAGCATCACATCATACAAAAATTATAAAATATACTAGATTTTTAACCATCAACACTATTGTATTTTTCCCACAAATGATCAATTATTTATATAAATTATTAAATTATCTTTTGCAAATGGTAGTCTCAATATTTTAGAATAAATATTTATACTTAAATTAATTTTATTAGTTCTTAAAAATATTTATTTATTTATTTTGGTCATAAATAAAAGAAGTTAAAGATTAAGAGGACTACTTTGCAAATAAAATAGTTTACCTCTGTTTATAGAGGAAAAAATAGAATTCTCTTACAAATAGAGACAAAAAAATAGCAATCTCTATTATAGAGATGAAAATAGAGATATATCGGAGTAAAAATTACTCTATAATAGAGTTTGGAGGTAGAAATAGAGAACCATTGGAGATGTCCTAAGTGGGATGCACTAACCAAAGACCAATCCATTACAATTCTGAACGTTTCTATCTGTTTAAAATTTTCTCATTAGTCATGCATTAATTCTAAAAATAAATAACGTATTTTATTACGTACTTTTATTGTTTTCTTAAGTGGGATGCACTAACAGACCAATCCATTAACAATTCTGAATGTTTCTATCCGTTTGTAATTTTCTTCATTAGTCATGTATTAATTCTGAAAACAAAAGTAAGTACATAACGTATTTTATTTCGTACTTATCATTATAATGTATTCCAAATGCTTTACATTATTTAATTATAAATAGTAAGTAAACATTAAGACATCACCACTTTTCGTTTGTTTAACCAAAGTAAACGAAAAGTTTCCACCTCTGCTGAACGAAGAAACCATCAAATGAGCTAAGTCATATTTTCCAACTATACAAAATACAATAGTCCACTCATAACAACAAATAGAGAAACATGGCGTCTTTTACAACAAACCCCGCCGTTCAACCTTCTGCTGCCTTGAAAGGATTGGGGACAACTCTCTCGCCGGAGCTAAGCTCTTCATTGACCCTTCTTGTCAAAGCTTCAGACCCAAATCCACAGGTAAAATCTAAAGCTTTGAAATTTGAAATCTTCTATTGAGTGTGATGAAAATAGGTATTAAAAAAAAAGGGTTTTTGTAGAGCTGGTGTTGTTGTGGCTATGGAGACAAAAGTGTTTACTTTTGTTTTAGAAGATTTGGGTAACACAACAGGAAAATGGGATGTACGTGTGTATGATGCTTCCTCTCCTTACAAGTTACAACCCACTTCAGGTTTATAACATCATTTAATCCTTAAAGATCAATATGCTCTTCAAATTCTGAGACTTTTAATTTTGATTGTGATTCTGTTATTTGCTTGCTTGCAGAGAAAGTTCTTTGAGACACTTGCTGCTCCTCACAAAGAGGGGTTTTCTTCTCAATTTTTTGATTATTGGAGGAGGCCTTTTGCTTACTTATTATGCCAGTGTGAACTCGACCGTATAAGAGAGGTCCTCAAGAGATCGTCGACATCCGAGAATATTTTTTTCAAATTATAAATATGAAAAATAAAATGTGGAAATTTGTTTTCCTAAGATCTCAATACTCTTGCTCACATTTTCCAGTATGTTAATGAGGTTTTTAATATGTTATATGACGGAAGTTTTGAATTTTGAACTTTGAAGAATGGGATGGTTGTCAAATTTGGGGTCAAGAAGATTCAGCAGTAGGGAAATGAAAAGTTGCATCATAGTTTAACAGATAAATATCATCTGAATGATTAGTTCAGATGAGCCAATTATGGAATTAATATCCGTTTACATAATAATGGTAGTCTAATAATACAAGATGGTATTTGTTGTAGGACATTCAGAGGGAAAACGAGCTATTTCCCCCTGAGAACTATCATATCTAGCTAGATAGAGCCCGAACTTTGACCACGATGTAGATATCTCCAAAAACAAAGTTCGATTCCTATTCTCCATGAAACCAAAGTTCGATTCCTATTCTCCATGAAACCAAAGTTCTATACTTATATCTCCCTGAATTAAAAGTTCAAGATCTAATTACCCACAATCCTTGGTTATACTGGTTTGTTGCTTACTTAACCGTCTATTAAAGAACCTAAAACCAATTTGACCAACCTAAACCTTATATTTGACCCGACTTTTTCGTTTTGACCCGACCAAACTCTTGTCTTCCCCAAATTCCCATTAGAAATAAGCTGAAGTTGCACAAACCTTCAAGACCAGACACAGATTCCTCGGATGGCTGTGTTCATACAGATTGAAGCAAATAGAACAGTGTTATACATAATGGTTATGCAAATGCCAAATGCAATCAAGAGTAGATGCTCGAAAGAGTTAACTTACCTTTTTAAAATGGGAAGCTCCTAGGAATTTGTTGGTTTTTCGCTCACCAAGCTGGCTCTCATTCCTGTTAGAATGACCTTTCAGAAACTTGATAGTTTAATGAAAGATATATTGAAAAATAAAATGTACTGTCTATTCTAAGGAAAAAGACCTGATATTTCCTCCAACAGGAAAATCTTTGGATGGCTTTTCGGATATAAGCGGGAGAGTATGCTTATTTGAGTTCGAACAGCTCTGGTCTATGAATTTGTTATTCCGTAATTGCAGGCTGTCACCCTGAAGGACAAAAAATGGCAATATAACCGATGATTCTCCTAGAAACTACTACTAGTGAAGAACTCAACCATACCCATGATCCTTCAGAGACCTTGCCAGTTGAAGCAGGTTTCTTGTCATCAGAAGCAGATGAGTCACCAAAAGTCAAATTGTTGCAGCAATCCAACAATATGTCTTCTTCTTCTTCTTCCTCAATAAATCAAATTGTTCGTGGTACAAAGTGATTAGCTCTCCCCTCTGTTTTTCAAACGTGATCTTCTCTTCTTCATTAGATTATTGTAGCCTTTTGCAAAGAAAATTTGTAACCTTTTGCAAATTCATAACCTTTTTCTTTTGCTGAAATTTATTTTTTTATAAAAGATCAAACTCAATTATATTCAATTCAATTATTAAAGCTTACTTTGGAGGCATTCGCTGCCGTAAGTTTCTTGTGCCAAATCAATTTTAGGGTTCTTATGTTTGAAATTGGGGATTTCTAGGTTTGTTAACTAGCGGATCATAACTGGGTAAAGAATCGGGTCTTTAATTGGTTTAAATTCGGTTATATTTGGTTTAGTCTTGGGTCCACAATCTAAACCGATGCAACTCAGATTTAGGGAGATATAAGTATAGAACTTTGGTTTCTTGGAGGAATAGGAATAGAACTTTGCTTTTGGAGATATCTACATCGTGGTCAAAGTTCGGGCTCTATCTAGCTAGATATGATAGTTCTCGGAGGGGAGGAAATAGCTCGTTTTCCCGACATTCGAAGTAAAGAAAATTATAATGCATCTATCATCTATGGCATTTTCATATAAAATTATGTTTGTTAATGGTTCAATTGCTATGGTAAGAGTAAGTGTATTTGCCAATGTTACATTCATAAATTTTACTCTTTTTATGTCTTGAAATATTACGAATTTAAAACTCTAATTGTAATACAAGCATAATAATTATATTTCACATATATTTTAATAAAACATTATAATTTTTTAAATAAAAATAAATTTTATATGTTTGTGGTTAGGATTCTTTTTTTGTCAGAAAAATAAATTTAATAAAAACTTTTAGATAATTGGTAATCTAAAATCTTGAAAATTTGAGATCCATATAAACATCACTATTTTGTTACTACTAAAGTCATGTAAAAGTTAAATCATTGATATGAACCTACCACTATAACTTAAATTACATGAAAAAGATAGATGTAGTTAGGCAACATGCCGCAAGTATCGCGGCTAAACAACCTAGTAATAAATAAAAATGAAAATGATATGTAAAGAGATTATCAAAAAAGAAAACAACAGAGAACAAAATCACATTTACGAACCATAACATGTATAATTCTATAGGAAAAGAAAAAGAAAAAATCATATATCCCAAAACAAATAGTGATTTGCACAGATAAACTTTGGCTAAACAAAGATCATTTGGAAGATAAGAAAATCTTCTAATTGGATTCTAATATATAAAAAAAAATTGAAGACTTCAAAATCATCAAAAGTGAAAGATTTTTAAGGATTGTTAGAAATTATTCTATAGTTTTGTTGATTAGTTTTCTTAAATCTTGTTAAAGTAATCCAAACAATCTCTGTATTTTTGCAATACTTTCCAAGACTTTATTTTGTAAAAAAAAAATGTAAAATCATTAACCAATAACATAATAATTGAATTTATTAACAATTCATTAGATTTTTTTTTGTTTTAATTGAATGACACAAAATTTTTATTGACTTTATAAAAGTCTGAATTCAATAACCTAAATTTATTTAGATTTTAAAGGGACACTTGCAAAATTGGACCCCTAACTTGAGTCAATTGCAATGTTAGACCCATTTTTTCTCTCTCCAACATTTGCCACTTTCTCCCTATTAAATCCATTGTATTCACAAAAATGCCATTATTTCTGATTTATTTGAATTTCTTGGGAAAATGTTTATTACATCAATATCCTCATCTTCTTCTTTTATTTACGGTTGTGCCACCGCCATCAATTTTCCAACAACCATGAACGACCAAATTTGAAGCTCTTAAAGCTTCAACAACTTGAATTTGTAAGCTTAAATAACACCGAATGCTATGAGAACTTTATTTTCTTCCATCTCCTCTCCATTTTAATCCAAGAAAATTTGCAAGTGCATTCATCTTATTATATGTCATGATTCTTGGATAGCGATTAAATTAGTGCTGGGTTTCTTCCGTGGTGACTAAAGACGCTGTCATCGGTGCTTGACATTGCAGAACAACCACTGATAAGGTTATTTTTCGGTAGATTTCGTAATTTTCTTTGTTTTTTTTTTGCGAAATTAGACTTCATTTGTTAGTCTAACCGTCATAATATCATGTAAAGTCTACTATGTGGTCAATTTTGAAATTAAAAATTTATCGAGTTTTAAGCCCGTAGACTGAAATTTCAGTCTCCTTATTCATTTGAAAACAAAAAAATATGGTTCAGACTGCATTATAATCTTTCTGTCGGATACTTCGTTTGGAGTCTACTAAGGTGTATTTTTGCAATTAACCAAATTCTTGACTTTTTAGTTATGACTGCCGGACGAAGTCTTCTTCCGATAATAAAAGAGTAGACTTCTATAGTGGCTATTTTTGGATTTGATCAAAATATAAAAACATTGACCGTAATATTATTGATATTAAAATAATTAGTTGACTACAAAAGAAGTCTACTAGTAAAAAATAAAAATGTTGGTCAACCTAAAAATGACCACGGCAGATGTAAACGAAGTCAACATTCTTGGAGACTTCGTATGTAGTCTACTTGGCAAAAGTCAAACTTGGTCAATTGCAAAACTAACCACAACAAAGTTTACTTTTTCTAATTGACGGATAGATGAAGTCTACTTGTCAGCTAGAAGTCTACTACCAAGTCAATGGTTTGATCAATTGCAAAAATAACCAGAGTTGACTGTAATCGAAGTTAACTTGTTGAAACTTCCTAAGAAGTCTACTCTGTTATATGTTTTTATTTGCAAAACTGACCAAAAAATTAACAAAGGAAGACAACAAAAGAAGTCAACTATCCTATTAGACTTCATCTGGTGGTGTCTGATTTATTAAATTGTAATTGCAAAAATAGACCACACAAAATAGATGAATAATTGGGTTAACCAACTATTATATAAATTAATTATATTTAATAGGATATAATTATAATTAATCTTCATCATTATTAATCTTTATCATTATAATTAATCTTTATCGTTATTTAAATAATTATAAGAAATATTTGGAAATTATATTACTGGTTTTTGTGCTAGAAACACTTGGAATCTGGCGCCTCAATTCTTTGAGCTTAAGAGAAATATTTTATTGAAAAAACTCAAACTAAGTGTTAACTAGAATTATCCATCTAAATATGTCCACATATTCATGATTTGTATGACATAATATACCATTTTGCTTATTTCTCAAAAATGCTAATTTTTCCATGTTCCTTTTAAAAAATATCCCTCCATGTTGTTCATTTTTAAAACTATCCATCTTTAATTACAAAATGACCAAATTACTCTTTTTTAGTGAGATATGAATGAAAAGTTTTCCTGCCAAAAATAAAAAATTTCCTGCCAAAATCAAAAATTTGTCCCGTCAAAAATTATTTTTTTCCCACCAAAATTTTTTTTTTCCCGCCAAAATTTTTGAAATATATAGCTTATAAAAACATTGTAAACGCTCTTAAAGGTACCTTGTAAATATTTTTAAAAACATTGTAAAAGCGTTTACAAGGTGTTTAAAAATCTTTCAAAAACCTTTTAAAAACTTTATTAAAACCTTGAAAAAGATTTAAAAAAAAAACTTTTTCAAACTCTTTAAAAAAATCTTGTAAAAGTCCTTACAAGGTCCTTTTAAAAAATCATGTAAATTGTTTTTTGGCGGGAATTTTTTTTTGTCGGGAAAATATGTCGGATATTTTTTAGGCGGAAAAATTTTGTTTTTTTTTTTATTGATTAAAATATTTTTCATCTAAAAGTAAAATGGTCATTAAAAATTAAAGGAGGGCAAAAAAAAAAAGGGGTATTTTTGAAAAGGAATATATCAAAAAAAGCTATTTTTAACAAATTCTCATAAAAATACTAGTAGTTAATAAAGTTGTTTAAATGATAGATATTTTACTGTAAAAAGAATTTTCACGAGTGATTTTAATTATAGAAGAAAATGGTGTAAGGGAAAAAAACAAACTCAATTTAATAAACAAATTGAAGTAGTACTAGAGATTTTTAGATCGGGGACGTGGCTTGGGTTTGATGTAAGTAAGGGGGGTGTATTCAACTTGACATTTTAAGTGATTTGTGTAAGAGTTACAAATCCTATGTTATTCAATCATGTATTTGAAAAAGTCTTCTGAAATCCACTGTTATTGAACTGATGATTTAAAAATCTACTTTAAAATCCATTAAAATCCCTTGTTATTGAACTGATGATTTAAAAATCTACTTTAAAATCCACTGTTATTCAAAACAGTTTTGTGGATTAGGATTTTAATAACTTTTAGGATTCTGGAGGATTCTGGAGGATTTGTTTAGTTAAAAATACAGAAATCCAAATCTCATGGTTTTAGGTGGGATTTGAAAGAATTTTACTGAAAATCATATGAACTTCCCTAAAATCTATCAAAATTCTAAATTTCCTAAATCCCATCAAATTCTCCAAAATCATGGTTTGAATACACCCCCCTAAGTGTGTGGCCTTTAATTGGTGAGTAACGGTCAGATTAAGAAAATGTAAAAGGGTGTTTATGTGTAGGCGTTTATCCCGCCCGCCCCAAAATTTGAAATTTGATTTTTTTGGCTCACACATGTGAGTGAGAGAGAGCGTTGTATTGTGCATCTCTCGCACGTGCGAGAGGATATGGATGTGTTTCCTCATTATAAATCCCGCTCAGGAGACGACCTCAAAGAATTGCCCTCAGATCGTCACTCTCCCCCACAGAAAGCCTCTCTCTCTCTACTCTCTCTCTCTCTCTCTTCGAAGAGATCGTTTTGGAGTTCATCAATTGAAAGAAGAAGATTCAAAGGTACGACGAATCCAATGTTGTTTCATTCTTAATTTGATTTTGAGTGAGTGTTTTCAACGGTCATCTTTGTAACTCTCGATTCGAATTTTGATTTCATTTCTTGAGTTCTCTCTGTAATTTCGTTTCTCGGAAACGGCGGATGATTTAAAATGTTAAAACCCTAGGGATTTGCTGTGTTCTATTCGATCGATCAGTTCTGCAATTGATTCTTGTTGTTGTTTACAGCGACGTTATCAAAATGCCAGAAGCAAGAGATCGAATCGTGAGGAGGCCAGTTGATTACTCGGTTCTATTTGCCAACAGGAGTCACGGTGTCGGTGTGTTACATGACATCCCAGATTCACAACTCAGATTGATTCAGTCTCCGGTTCAGAGACTGCCATCGGATTCTCCAGGACCCGGTTCAATTGCTCGAGGCAATTTCAATACATGGAGGCCTGGTAATGGGAGAGCTGGTCACACGCCGTTTAGATTGGCTGACGGAAATATGCCTTTGGTTGCTGCTAGACGTGGGAGAGGTCGTGCTTCACGGAGTCCGTTGCCTTCTTGGTACCCTCGAACGCCTCTACGCGATATTACTCTTATCATGAGGGTAAGGAAACTGGCTCAACCCCCCCATTTGTGTTGAATTGGTCTGTTTACGCTAATCAGTTTTGGTCTGGTATATCAGTTTTGGTCTGGTATGGGTTTTGGGGTTTGCAGCTTGGTTTAAGTGTTTGAGATGGACTATGGTTTTGCTGATTTGTAGATTCTTCTTCATTCTGCTACTTACTGATAGGGGTGATTGTTAGTAACAATACCAGGCTTGCTTAGCCTATTTGATTAAGCTGAAACATAGATTCTGTTGCCGCCCATAAGGCTTGCTTGCTTAGCCTATTTGATTAAGCTGAAACGTAGATTCTGTTGCCCATAAGGCTTGCTTAGCCTGGCGTTTAATTTATTTTGTTTACACTCTTCAGGCAATCGAGAGAAGAAGAGCAGCGGGGCTGAGAGTAGACGAGGGCCGAGATGTTGAGATCCCAACTCATCAACAAGTTGGTGTTCTTGAATCTCCACAACCACTGTCAGGAGGAGAACACAATAGCTCAATGGAGACTCCTGGTCCATCTGTGGGAATCAAGCTTAGTTGCCCACCTTCAACTGCTAAAGTCCATAAGAAGATGTTGCTTGACATCACTAAAGAGATCGCTGAGGAAGAATTCATCACACCCGAGAAGAAGCTCCTAAATTCCATTGAAAAGGTCGAGAGGATTGTGATGAAGGAGATCGAGAAAATGAAGTGCACTCCTCAAGCGAAAAGGGAAGAGCGGGAGAAAAGGGTGCGGACTCTTATGTCAATGCGATGATCATCCACACCACACTTAGGAGGAGAGAGAGAGAGACCAGTTAATATACCTCTGCACAGTGAGTAGTACATCATCTTCTGATGATATCATAGATCATCTTCACAAGTTCCGGTGATTTTCTTAGATTTCCATTGTACATGTTTCAAAGTAAAAGTCCCACAATTAGTTTCTATTTGAATTGATCAAACATTATGTACAAAGTGGTTAACATTTTGCAACTTCTTTCCTAATGGTTTTAACCTTCCTTTGCTATCTAGAGCCTCTAAAGCTTTTAAGCATCGTTCTGCTTCTCTAATAGAAGATGGCTCAGCCGGAGTTGGAAACAGGAAATTCTCAACCTGTTAGCAATAGAAAAACGCAAAGATTCATCAAGCAAGATAGACAGAAGAAAAGAGATCTAGTCCATTGACAATGGTGGTTACAATTTTGTCTTTTACCTTTGGAATAATGTTCATGAGAAGGAACTTTTGTGATTTCAGGAGGCGAAGATTCCTCAAATATATATTGCTAAAAACCGCAGATGAATAGAGACGATAACAGTGACCAGGTCCAGTTCGTCCAGATCTTCCAGCTCTTTGACTAGCCGAAGCTTGGCTAATCCAATCTACCTCATAACTTTCCATACCAGTCTTAGAATCGTAATTCTTCACTTTAACCCGACCTGTATCAACCACATACTTTATACCAGGAATAGTCAGAGAAGTTTCTGCTACAACCACAAGTCTTTCTTCTTTCTCAACTTCCTCAAACACTCGAAGCTGTGCAGCTGGAGATAGCATTGCATAAAGTTGAAGAACACGTAATTTTCCTGGAGTAAATGTGTTTTTCTCCTGCTCGGCCTGTTGATCCTTTGCTGCTGCAATGGACTTCGTTGTCTCAGCAGATACGGATCCATTTTTATCTGACAAACCATTAAAAGCTGCTCAAAGAGCATCAAGCTTACCTTCCTCTACAAATGGATATGCAGAGCTGTCATCAACGGTCTCCCACTCGCTGTCTTCATCAGACATACATGTCATCTTCAAAATCATCAGCATAGTTACCATCACCAATATCAGAAGGATCTTCTTCATGTGAGCTAAACCCGTAGTTTTGATTGTTGGAGCCATCATCAAATGCTTCAGCAATCTCCTTCATGTCAATCAATAGAACCATTTCGTATAGATCTGATTGGTTTTTTTCCTTCTTTTTCTTTGTGTTGTGCTGCTCTATGAAAGACATATTAGTTACTTGATATAAGGCCTTTTTTTTTTTGTGAACTTTGTTGCGATAATGTTAACATGTTAAAAAGCTTTTAAACATGAACTTGTCTTGCCAAAAAAAAATCACCAAAAACTGGTGAAGCTTCAATTAAATAAGTTTAGCTAAATTTGCAAACGCCATACAGTTTATAGAAATCTTATTTTCAGAGAATGTCATGCCAAATTTCGTCATACATGTTTTCGCTTATAATAGAACATAAATTTTGCCTCAGACAGACCCATAAACAAATTATGATAGCCTTTTCAAAATAAATGATATTGAAAAGAGCAAAAATGACATCTTGCCTCAGACAGACGCATAAACAGATTATGATAACCTTTTCAAAATAAATGATATTGAAAAGAGCAAAAGCCCATAACAGGCATCCCAACATTGCATCCCCTTTGAATGAATGTTGATGAAAATGACAACTTTTTTGCATACCATCTTTGAGTGACCCAAAACAGTGAAACACACATATTAAAAACAAAACAAAACAATAAAAAAAAAGTGTTATGGACATCCTACTATATTAACTGAGAAGTACAAATATAAAACTAACCTTAAAATGTGTAAAAAATTACATTCAATTGCCATTAGAAAAAAATAATTAAGCTTAATTAACTAATATAAATAAATATAATTAAACTAAAAACACTCATATATCAATTAATATAGTAGGATGTCCATAAAACTTTTTTTATATATATCAGAAATTAGTCGAGATCATACTAGAAGATATTTGCAGTGAAATTCAGCCTGCAGGCTGAATTTTATTTATATTTAGGTAGCCTCAGGATAAAAACAATTTCTCTCCCCACGTTCCACGTTCTTAGGAGTTAGTTATTTTAGTCTATTACTCGAAATTAGTCGAGATCACGAGATCACCCTGATATTTAGATATTAGCGAAATTATCTAAATTTTATTGATATTTATACATTTACCCAAAATCTTCTAATTCCCCGGTTCTTTTGATATTTATATTGTTGTCCTACATTTTTGGAATTGAAGAAAACGCACCCGATCTTTTGGAATTGAACCCAAGTATTAATCTTTGGGAAAAACACCATAAAAATCTCCAACTTTCAAATTTGGGACAAAAAAAAACATGAACTTTTGAGATGTCATTTTAATCCCAAAGTTTAATTTAACATTTTGATAAAATAGTAAAGTTTCATTGACCTGGCCATTTCAAACACGTCGTTAAGTTTCCGTTAAGGAAGTTAATTTTCATTTGTTGGGAAGAAAAAAAAGAAAAGAAAAAGAGTATATTATTTATTATTTATGGTATATGCTATATATTTAGTTTGATTCAATTTGCAAATTTTGGTAAAGTTTTTATCCGATTAAATATTAATTGATGATGATTGATAGTTTCTTTAATTATAGGAACACAAAATATTCAAGTAACTAATGTGGTTCACTTAAATTATAACCCGATATAATAATCCACTATAAACGCAGCGGATATTTTGTACCCGAATCGGACTTCTTAATTTCGGGTAATTTTTGGAAATTGATCCGACCCATAATCTATTTCGTACTTCTCTTTTTAGTTTTTACTAATATAGGGATCTTATTAACCTAATCTATTCTCTTCTTTATCGGTTACTCGAGATAAGTCCATCGATCATCTTCTGATTCGTCTTTTTCTTTTTTTCTGATTCGATTCCTCATCATTCGATTCCTCTTCTTCTTCGTCATTTTCTTTCTGATTCGATTCCTCTTCTTCTTCTTCTTCTTCCTTCTTCTGATTAACCATGAAGCGTTCATCAAACCTGGGAAGAAGCTACTAAACTCTATTGACAAAGTAGAGAAGATTGTCAATAGAGATTTTCTTTCTGATTCTTCTTCTTCTTCTTCTTCTTCTTCTTCTTCTTCTTCTTCTTCTTCTTCTTCTTCTTCGTCTTCTGATTCTGATTCTTCTTCTATTACTCGAAATTAGTCGAGATCACGAGATCACCCTGATATTTAGATATTAGCAAAATTATCTAAATTTTATTGATATTTATACATTTACCCAAAATCTTCTAATTCCCCGGTTCTTTTGATATTTATATTGTTGTCCTACATTTTTGGAATTGAAGAAAACGCACCCGATCTTTGGAATTGAACTCAAGTATTAATCTTTGGGAAAAACACCATAAAAATCTCCAACTTTCAAATTTGGGACAAAAAAACATGAACTTTTGAGATGTCGTTTTAATCCCAAAGTTTAATTTGACATTTTGATAAAATAGTAAAGTTTCATTGACCATTCATTTCAAACACGTCGTTAAGGAAGTTAATTTTCATTTGTTGGGAAAAAAAGAAGAAAAAGAGTATTATTTATTATTTATGGTATATGCTATATATTTAGTTTGATTCAATTTATAAATTTTGGTAAAGTTCTTATCCGATTAAATATTAATTGATAATGATTGATAGTTTCCTAAATTATAGGAACACAAAATATTCAAGTAACTAATGTGGTTCACTTAAATTATAACCTGATATAACCCACTATAAACACATCGGATATTTTGTACCCGAATCGGACATCTTAATTTCGGGTAATTTTTGGAAATTGACCCGACCCATAATCTATTTTGTGCTTCTCTTTTTTGTTTTTAGGATCTTATTAACCTAATCTATTCTCTTCTTTATCCGTTACTCGAGATAAGTCATCCGATTCATCTTCTTCTTCGTCTTTTTCTTTTTTTTCTGATACGATTCATCATCACTCGATTCCTTCTTCTTTCGTCTTTTTCTTTCTGATTCGATTCCTCTTCTTCTTCTTCTTCTTCTTTTTCTTTCTGATTCGACCATGAAGCGCCCTGCTACATCCTCATCCTCGACGACCATGAAGCGACTCCATACGATGTTCGTGGAGATTTCGATAGCTGAGGACGAGGACGAAGTAGGGTTCATCAGACCCGGGAAAAAACTACTCAATTCTATTGAAAAAGTCGAGAAGATTGTGATGAAGGAGATCGAGAAACTGAAGAGCACTCCTCAAGCAAAAGCGGAAGAGAGGGAGAAGAAGGTACGGACCTTATTGTCAATGCGATGATCTATTAAAATCATCTTCTTCTTCTGGGTCTGAATTTTTTGAAGAACTCGTTGCTCTTATTTTTGAGTCTTGGTTTAGGGTTTTATCGTGCTGCTGTGTTCTTGTATATGATGTCAAGTTCTTCTCTTTGTTTGTCTTGGTTTATAGCTGCAATTTTCTTTCTTGAATTTGAGAGGAGCTTACTAATAAGCATTGTTGTTTCTTAGTAGCTATACCAGGCTTGCTTAGCCTCTCTGAATCATACATCTCTTTGCCATAAGGCTTGCTTAGCCTGGCGGCTTATTATGGTTTTTCAAATGCAGGCCTACCATTGAGAGAGAAGAAGAGCAGCTGGCCGAGAACTCATCATGGAGACTCCTCGTGACATCACTAAAGATACCTACCTCTGAGGATGTTCTTGATTCGGCGCTGGATCATCGACAGGTCACGGTGGATAGATAGGCCTGATGTGGCTGGCAGAGTCAAGATTCTTCAGGTTTTTCCATTGCTGTTTTATAAAGTTGTTTACTGCTTGCCTCTCTGTTTTATTGCTCTACTGAGGTGCCAACTCTTACCATGTTCACCTTGCTATTTGCATCAAATGATGTCTGTTTAGCTGGTTTGATTCAATTGTTTGGTGTAAACGGCTTGTAGAGAAATATTTACAAGAGTCAGTCAGTATATATGTTTCAGATCTTTTTCTTGGGTTTTAGTATAATCATTAAACAAGTTTCTATATATACCAGAACAAAATAAAAAAAAAAAACAGCTGAATGTTGTTGCTTCATGTCTCTCTTTTTAACCTTTTGTTTTGAGGATTTTATTTTGATCTCTGTTAAACTTTTGGGTGTTATAGCTTATATAAATCAACATGGTTTTTTTCATGATCACTGTTTTAACTGTTGTGTTGTGCATAAACCTAACCCGTTTTAAATTATCAAGGTTCTTCAAGTGGGAGAATATTGCTACCAGAGTGTTCAAGGTTTGTTTTTTTTTTTTTTTTTTTTTGACTAGAGAAACATTATATTGCAGTGTTTAATTTCCTTGTTCTTTTATATATCAAAGCTATTTTAAGTGGTGAGGAAATAAGTTCCAATAACTATCTGACTATACAGGCACTGAGGAGAGGTTAGTCCGAGCACTTGCCCGAAGTTTCCCTGTTGGTTCTTGTCAGCAGCGTTCTTGCACCTTATGTGAGATTCTGATGTTTATTTGCTATGACATGCTGCTACCTTTCTTCTTCTTTCTGTTAAAAGATTGTTGGAGTGATATTTTTCAATTCTGATCAGATGATAGACATTGCAGAATCGGATCAGTGCACTTCAGAGAGAGTCAGAAGCTCTGAGGAAGAAACCGATGCAAACAATAAAGAACAACCTTTATATTTGAAACTAGCTGCAAGTGTTGTTCCTGGTGGGTAGCCTATGGTTGGAAATCAGGGTTTAGTAGGATCATCTATTTGTGTTATTATTAGGTTATAGTGTTAGTAGAAAAATAGTTTTACGCTTGCTTCTGGGGGGCTCATAGGTAGTGCTTATGTGTACACACCGCTATGCAGAATTGTTTTGTTTCATTCTGTGTTACTGAAACTGAGGATGACTGTCTCTTTAGTGCAGAAATGGACCACGACAAGACAGGATGCCGAAGCCCACCTGAAGTTCCTAGGACCTAAGTTATGCGTCAACACCTCCGGTTTCTTCGGAAGCGCTGCCACAATGAACATGTGTTCAAAGTGTCACAAGGATATGTTGTTTCATCAGGAACAAGGGGCTAAGTTTGCTTCTGCAGTCTCTGGAACATCATCATCCAGCAACATCATAAATTACTGTCTCTGTACAGCCATCTTCTGTCCAAGTCGTTGCAGAGGTAGTAGCACCTGAACTAGAACGATGAGGAGCATTTAGTTACCTCTGTCCAAATCCGTTGGTTACTAGAAAACGCAACAGTTGCAGTACTACTAGCTCTTGATGATGGTTCGTAGACCTTTTCATTCTCGGATTATGCAACGGAAGAAGCTATGTGTAGTACATATGTTTTCAGAGATATGATATCTAAATCATTTGTGCTCTGCTTTTAGCTTTAATATTAAGAGATACTTTTACGACAAGACATTTTCCAAACAAACTATCCAAGTTCGCATAGACATATTTTACTTTGCATCTTCTTTTCAGTCTCTTTATCTTATGTCGATCCTGTGTTTTGGTTTGTTTTTGGTCTCGGTGTTCTGTTTTATTCCCAAAGACTCAGTAATCCCAAAACCCTCTCTCTCCAACTAAATACTCTTCTATTACCTATCTAATACCAGATTTGACAAATCATGGCTGCTTCCTGCATATGAAAGGACTGACTTTAACAAAACTAAAACACACAATTCAAGGTCTCAAAGATAAGTAGCTGAAACTTAAATAACAAATCGATCATCCCAAAATATGTCTTTAGAAAGTAGAGATCAACTTCTTAAGGGTACTCTTACAGATTAAAAAAGAAAAACAATCTCCACAAACATATTCTTCCACTAGATACTTATTAAGATAACAGATGATGCTTAATCGATGGATAGGCGTGGGACACAAAAGTTAACAAGCAGGACTGATGGCCCTACGATCCCATCTCTAAGCCCAACATAGGTGGCTGGCTCACCTGAAGAACCACAGTGAATTCCCTCCCACACAACAAAACAAATGAACAACTATCATTAGATCAAATGTTTGTCATATATCTCTCTCTCACATATATTGAATTTAACGTCTAACAGAGAAACTTACGGCTTGTTGAAGTTCAACGTGTGGACTGAACACATGCAGTTTTGCTCCCACGGGTTGATGCACCAACAAGTCACGTACTTGATCCATATTGTTAGGCTCAATGACTTGTCCTTTCATGGAAACGAGAGGAGGTTTGTACGATGATGAAGGCTTTGACACAGATCCCAACTGTGGCCAATCTTCTGCTTTCGGTATGCCTTTGTTTAACGCAAACTCAAGACAGTCTTTGACAGTGAGCTTGTGCCCGTGTGAGCCAGGAGCATTGTCCACCAAATACTGAGCTGAGTACTCAGTATGGACACTATCCAGCTAAAGTGCAAGCCGTGCAGAGCTGGTCAGTTCAGCAGCTACGATAGCAGCAGAAGCAGATTCATCTGCAAAGACAAAACACAAATGGAATTAGATTAAAAACTGTCAATGTATTTCCATCTTCAAAATTTGTTTCAAAAACAGAGAAACCAAAAAGAAAGAAAAGAGTTTACCGTGCTCATGGTCAGTCTCAATCTCTGGCTCGTCGTCGAATTGGAATGCCATTGTGAACTTGGGATCATAGGGTGGGAGTGCCATCTGCAGTTACTTAACACTGAAAATTTGCAACCGATTTTAACAAATTAGAGGCATCAACGAAAGAAAGGAATAGTAAAAAGAATACATTTTACCAAAGAATAACAAGACTAAAAAGGCAATGCACAAGCAAAATCCATAACTAAAAGCTCTTCACTGTTCACTACTCACACTGCAAAAATGCAATTCACAAGCAAAAATTGAAACAAATCAAACAATTCCCAACTTACAAAAATAAAAACCATAAGAGGTAACACTTTTCACAATGAAAAAGAAGAAATTGTAATCAAAGAAATAGCAAAAAAGAAGAAAGTTTCATCAATGACAAAAAAAACAGATCAAATTAAAGATGAGTTTGTGGCTAAAACCCAACCAATGTGATAGCTTATTTACCAAAGAATGACCAAACTAAAAGAGGTTTAAACGCTCTGACCTAGCTAAAAGCTCATCATTGTTCACTAATCACACTGAAACAGAGTTTTCTTTTTTTTAACCAAAGAATGACCAAACTAGCTAATGGAGGACTAAACGCTTAAAAAATACTAACTAAAGCTCCTCATCGTTCACTAAAACCCCTGAAAAAGGCAACGCACAAGCAAAAACTGTAACAAACCCTAATACGTAACTAAAAGCCTTCCATTATTTACTAACTAATCACACTGATATAGGCAAAAAGAAGACTATTGCTTCCAAGTAAGACCAAAGAAATAGCAAAAAAGAAGACATTTTTATCAATGAAAAGAAAAAGATCAAAGATGAGTTTGTGGCTAAAGCGAACCAATGTGATAGTTTCTTTACCAAAGAATGATCAAACTAACGGAGGAATAAACGCTAAAACCTAACTAAAAATCTCATCATTGTTCACTAATCAAAAGTGAAGGGAATGCACAGGCAGAATCCGTAACAAACCATAGCAAGCTAAACTAATTCCAACTTAGAAAAAACCCTAAAGTTAACACATTTATCAGCCTCAAAAAGAAGATATTTTCATCAAAAAATTGCTAAAAGAAGACATTTTTATCAATGACAAGAAGCAGATGATGAGCTTGTGGCTAAACTGAACCAATGTGATAGTTTTTTTACCAAAGAATGACAAAAACTACAGTAAAGGAAGATTCAACGCTAAAACCTAACTAAAAAGCTCCTCAATTGTTCACTAATCATACTAAAAATTAAAGGCAACACACAAGCAAAAACCGTAACAAACCAAAGCAAGAGGCAGAGCTAAACAAATTCCAGCTTAGATGAAGAAAACAACCCTAAAAAGGTTACTAGTTTCTTTGTTTCACTATGATTCTAAATTGGAGCCCCTAATCAAGAACTCATATTGTCAAAAATCGATTCTCAAATGCTTGTGTGTATAACCTTGTAGATGGGAGGACGGCCTCACTAAGTATTTATATAATACTTACGCATCTCAATTGTTGTTTGTGGTGCGCAGGTAAAGGCAAAGTGTGATCGTGGAATCAAAGGCGATGAGGAGGAGGATGTTCTAGAGGCTTGATTGATTGTGGTCTAGCTATTGTTGTTAGGTTGCTAGTTTTGAGTTGATAGAACATTGTAGGATGTTGGAACTTTGTTATTTCTTTGTTGGTTTAGATTATTGCTTTGTTGGTTATTGGAATGTTATTGTTGGATTCTTGTTGGTTTAATGGAATTGTTTTGGTTATCCGCTATTGTTGATTGTTGATAGGATGTTATGGGACCACTAGTGAATTATATTATAAAAACAAAAAAAAAAGAATAGTTGTTTCAGGGCAAAAGTGGAAATTTTGCTCAATTGAAAACTTTGATGTAACTTGATTCGAGGCATGCCTCCTTGAATCATTTTAGAGAAAAACTAACCCATAAAATATTCATTGGCTAGAGACTAGAGAGTATAAAACTGTAAATCATTTAGATGAGAAATATTTCATGTTCAAAAACTAAATCATGGAAAACAAACTTTAATGTCTTTACACTTTAAATCTTGTTTTAGTTCGAATAAAGTACCAAATAACAAAAACAAAAGATTAAAAAAAAAAAATATATGTATAACATGTGTTATTCCATCTTCTATATAAAATATTGTATATCACAATTGACAATAGTAATATCATTTAGATGAGAAAAAATGTGAGATAACCATCATATATATAAAAAGAACTAAAAGTAGAGTTCTGATCTCTCTTTTTTTTTTTTTTTTCTGATCTCTCCTTATTGGTCCATTTAGCCTTTTTGGTTTTGTTTTTCAAATTTTTTTTGTTTAATTTTTATAGTAATAAATGTCCAAATTAATTTGAGTAATTAGTAGCAATTTACTAATTTGTGTAACTGATATTTGTTTTTTTGTAAGTCGTAGAGAGAAGGAAACATTAACTTCATAATTACTCCTAATTTAAGTTTATTGTTTTCTTTTAAGACCATCATCAATGGTTTTCCCTATTTTTTTTTCTCTATAATAGAGGATCCCTATAATAGAGATGAGGTTTGCTCCAATGGTTTTTCCTATTTTTTCCTCTATAAAAAAATATTCTAAATAGATACTATTTTTATTTTGTAATTAACATCTTTTATTTATAAAAATTGCAAACTAACCTATTTTACTTTAAATTTTGTAACATTTTCATAAAATTATTATTTTTATTTAAATTAAGTATTTATTATTATAAAGAGCATCACATCATACAAAAATTATAAAATATACTAGATTTTTAACCATCAACACTATTGTATTTTTCCCACAAATGATCAATTATTTATATAAATTATTAAATTATCTTTTGCAAATGGTAGTCTCAATATTTTAGAATATATATTTATATTTAAATTTATTTTATTAGTTCTTAAAAATATTTTTTTATTTATTTTGGTCATAAATAAAGTAAGTTAAAGATTAAGAGGACCTATTTTGCAAATAAAATAGTTCACCTCTATTTATAGAGGAAAAAATAGAGTTCCCCTAATAATAGAGAAAAAAATAGCAATCTCTATTATAGAGATGAAAATAGAGATGTATTGGAATAAAAATTACTCTATAATAGAGTTTGGAAGTAGAAATAGAAGACCATTGGAAATGTCCTAAGTGGGATGGACTAACCAGAGACCAATCCATTACAATTCTGAACGTTTCTATCTGTTTAAAATTTTCTCATTAGTCATGCATTAATTCTAAAAATAAATAACGTATTTTATTACGTACTTTTATTGTTTTCTTAAGTGGGATGCACTAACAGACCAATCCATTAACAATTCTGAACGTTTCTATCCATTTGTAATTTTCTTCATTAGTCATGTATTAATTCTGAAAACAAAAGTAAGTACATAACGTATTTTATTTCGTACTTATCATTATAATGTATTCCAAATGCTTTACATTATTTAATTATAAATAGTAAGTAAACATTAAGACATCACCACTTCTCGTTTGTTTAACCAAAGTAAACGAAAAGTTTCCACCTCTGCTGAACGAAGAAACCATCATATCCGTTTACATATTAATGGTAGTCTAATAATACAAGATGGTATTTGTTGTAGGACATTCAGAGGGAAAACGAGCTATTACCCCCTGAGAACTATCATATCTAGCTAGATAGAGCCCGAACTTTGACCACGATGTAGATATCTCCAAAAACAAAGGTCGATTCCTATTCTCCATGAAACCAAAGTTCTATACTTATATCTCCCTGAATTAAAAGTTCAAGATCTAATTACCCACAATCCTTGGTTATACTGGTTTGTTGCTTACTTAACCGTCTATTAAAGAACCTAAAACCAATTTGACCAACCTAAACCTTATATTTGACCCGACTTTTTCGTTTTGACCCGACCAAACTCTTGTCTTCCCCAAATTCCCATTAGAAACCCTAAATATAACCATGGATGTAAACGACTGAAATGACAAAGCAAATCGAAACCACTGTGGAACTGAATTGGCTGTTCGTCTTCCTAAACTCCAACCCGGTGGGAACTAAGAATCTCCCTCCTCCGTCGAGCTGATGAAATTAATAGAAGAAGAGAATTGGAAGGCTAAGCTTGTGAATGTGCAGTGATTTTGGGTAACGATGAATTAGGGGGCAACATGATTTAGGATTTGGGGTTTGATCAGTGGGATGAAAGTGGTGGTGCAGTGATTATGGCTGAATAGGGAATTGGTGCTTTCATCGGCGCTGGGGAATTCATAACTGCCAGAGATGGTGGTGGAAAGGTGATTGATAATCGAGGTTTTCACTAGCTTTCAACAACACCAATGGCGATGAAATTTTTGCTTTAAATATTTGATCTGAGGAGGAGAAGCAATAAATCAAATTGTTCGTGGTACAAAGTGATTAGCTCTCCCTCTGTTTTCAAACGCGATCTTCTCTTCTTCATTAGATTATTGTAGCCTTTTGCAAAGAAAATTTGTAACCTTTTGCAAATTCATAACCTTTTTCTTTTGCTGAAATTTTTTTTTTTTATAAAAGAGCAAACTCAATTATATTCAATTCAATTATTAAAGCTTACAGTGGAGGCATTCGTTGCCGTAAGTTTCTTGTGCCAAATCAATTTTAGGGTTCTTATGTTTGAAATTGGGGATTTCTAGGTTTGTTAACTAGCGGGTCATAACTGGGTAAAGAATCGGGTATTTAATTGGTTTAACTTCGGTTATATTTGGTTTAGTCTTGGGTCCACAATCTGAACCGACGCAACTCAGATTTAGGGAGATATAAGTATAGAACTTTGGTTTCATGGAGAAATAGGAATAGAACTTTGTTTTTGGAGATATCTACATCGTGGTCAAAGTTCGGACTCTATCTAGCTAGATATGATAGTTCTCGGGGGGAAATAGCTCGTTTTCCCGACATTCAGAAGTAAAGAAAAATTATAATGCACATTTTCATATAAAATTATGTTTGTTAATGGTTCAATTGCTATGGTAAGAGTAAGTGTATTTGCCAATGTTACATTCATAAATTTTACTCTTTTTATGTCTTGAATTATTACGAATTTAAAACTCTAATTGTAATACAAGCATACTAAATATATTTCAAATATATTTTAATAAAACATTATAAATTTTTAAAATGAAAATAAATTTTATATGTTTGTGGTTAGGATTCTTTTTTTTGTCAGAAAAATAAATTTAATAAAAACTTTTAGATAATTGGTAATCTAAAATCTTGAAAATTTTGAGATCCATATAAACATCACTATTTTGTTACTACTAAAGTCATGTAAAAGTTAAATCATTGATATGAACCTACCACTATAACTTAAATTACATGAAAAAGATAGATGTAGTTAGGCAACATGCCGCGAGTATCGCGGCTAAACAACCTAGTAATAAATAAAAACGAACATGATATGTAAAGAGATTATCAAAAAAGAAAACAACAGAGAACGAAATCACATTTACGAACCATAACATGTATAATTCTATTTTCTCTATTAGGAAAAGAAAAAGAAAAAATCATATATCTCAAAACAAATAGTGATTTGCACAGATAAACTTTGGCTAAACAAAGATCATTTGGAAGATAAAAAAATCTTCTAATTGGATTCTAATTTATAAAAAAAAAATTGAAGACTTCAAAATCATCAAAAGTGAAAGATTTTTAAGGATTGTTAGAAATTATTCTATAGTTTTGTTGATTAGTTTTCTTAAATCTTGTAAAAGTAATCCAAACAATCTCTGTATTTTTGCAATACTTTCCAAGACTTTATTTTGTAAAAAAAAAATATGTAAAATCATTAACCAATAACATAATAATTGAATTTATTAACAATTCATTAGATTTTTTTTGTTTTAATTGAATAACACGAAATTTTTATTGACTTTATAAATGTCTGAATTCAATAACCTAAATTTATTTAGATTTTAAAAGGACACTTGAAAAATTGGACCCCTAACTTGAGTCAATTGCAATGTTAGACCCCTTTCTTCTCTCTCCAACATTTGCCACTTTTTCCCTATTAAATCTTTGGTCATTCATTGTATTCACAAAAATGCCATTATTTCTGATTTATTTGAATTTCTTGGGAAAATGTTTATTACATCAATATCCTCATCTTCTTCTTTTATTTATGGTTGTGCCACCGCCATCAATTTTCCAACAACCATGAACGACCAAATTTCTTAAATAACACCCAATGCTATGAGAACTTCATTTTCTTCCATCTCCTCTCCATTTTAATCCAAGAAAATTTGCAAGTGCATTCATCTTATTATATGTCATGATTCTTGGATAGTGATTAAATTGGTGCTGGGTTTCTTCCGTGGTGACTAAAGACGATGTCATCGGTGCTTGACATTGCGAACAACCACTGATAAGGTTATTTTCCAGTAGATTTTGTAATTTTCCTTGTTTTTTTTTTTTTTTGCAAAATTAGACTTCATTTGTTAGTCTAACCGTCATAACATCATGTAAAGTCTACTATATGGTCAATTTTGCAATTAAAAATTTATCGAGTTTTAAGCCCATAGACTGAAATTTCAGTCTCCTTATTCATTTGAAAACAAAAAAATATGGTTCAGACTGCATTATAATCTTTCTGTCGGATACTTCGTTTGCAGTCTACTAAGGTGTATTTTTGCAATTAACCAAATTCTTGACTTTTTAATTATGACTGTCGGACGAAGTCTTCTTCCGATAATAAAATAGTAGACTTCTATAGTGGCTATTTTTGGATTTGATCAAAATATAAAAACATTGACCGTAATATTATTGATATTAAAATAATTAGTTGACTACAAAAGAAGTCTACTAGTAAAAAAATAAAAATGTTGGTCAACCTAAAAAATGATCACGACAGACTGTAAACAAAGTCAACATTCTTGGAGACTTCGTATGTAGTCTACTTGGCAAAAGTCAAACTTGGTCAATTGCAAAACTAACCACAACAAAGTTTACTTTTTCTACTTGACGGATAGATGAAGTCTACTTGTCAGCTAGAAGTTTACTACCAAGTCAATGGTTTGGTCAATTGCAAAAATAACCAGAGTTGACTGTAATCGAAGTTAACTTGTTGAAACTTCCTAAGACGTCTACTCTGTTCTATGTTTTTATTTGCAAAACTGACCAAAAAATTAACAAAGGAAGACAACAAAAGAAGTCAACTATCCTATTAGACTTCATCTGGTGTCTGATTTATTAAATTATAATTGCCAAAATAGACTTCGAGTTAAAGTCTCTGCGTAGAGGCTTGTTGATGTCTACTTGTTTGACATCAACATGAAGTTGGCAAAATTTGTAAACCAATTTATTGCAAATTGGTGAATAATTTTTAAGATTTTCTTGTTGTATTCTTTGATATATGTTATGTACTTGCTTCTATATGTTTTTGACATAATTATATATTATACATATGGAGAAATCAAGTTTTTGGTTTTCTTAGACAGTTAGGTCATTAACTTAAATTTATATTTTAAGTCAACGTGTTGGAATTTTGTGTAAAATCTGTATAATTGAAGAAGACTTTAATTGAAAATTTTTATATAAAGATTTTTTTTAATTTTTTAGTTTGAAGATAAAACGGCGGCGACAAATTCATAGTGGGTGATACAACACATTCCCACAATTAATAATCATTTTCTTTTTTCTATTGATATTTAAGTTAAACTTTTTCTACAATAATTATATCTCTAAGACTCTAACTGTTAAACAATTAGTAGTTAATAATGATGGTGCTCTCTTTACAAAAACACTTTCAACTTAAATTAATTAATGATCATGCTTTTATTTTTCGTTTGACCAATGTTGCTAAGCATCAGTTTATCTAGCCATGAATTTTGTACAGCTCTGAAACCAGTTTCTAATAATTTGATTATACGTCTGTATTTGTAAATAGAATCCTAGAGAACAAAAAGATAGCTCAAACGTTGTCCAATGTTGCTAAACAGAATTTTATTTGGATTTGGTTTACAATGTCACATGCCCTTTTCTTAACTTAAACAATGGAAAGCTTCCATACCCATCAGACAATGTATCTTAACTAGGGATATCAAAATAATTAATCCAACCTAACTCAACTCATTATCCAATAAGTTAAAAGTTAAATGAGTTTATGAGTTAACTTAACTCATTTAACAATTAGGTTGGATCAACCCATGAATCCATTTAGTTAAATGAATTAGATGAATAATTGGGTTAACCAGCTATTATATAAATTAATTATATTTAATAGGAGATAATTATAATTAATATTTATCATTATTTTCACCATCATCATCATAATAGAAAAATTGCGGTTTTGCATTATTAACGGAAAAATTTACAAGTTTTCATTTTTGACAAAAACAAAAATACGGATTTGCGTTTTTTGCGGGAAACTTGTAATTTTGCATTTTTGATGCAAAATTTACAGGTTTGCGTTTTTGACGGGAAAATTGCGGATTTACATTTTGGCAGGAAAATTGCGGATTTGCGTTTTGGCGGGAAAATTGCGGATTTGCGTTTTGGCGGGTAAGTTCAAAATTTTGGTGGGAAAATTGCGGATTTGCGTTTTGGCGGGAAAATTATAAGTTCAAAATTTTGGCAGGAAAATGCAGATTTACATTTTGGCGGGAAAATTGTGGATTTGCGTTTTTTGGCTGAAAAATTATAAGTTCAAAATTTTGGTGGGAAAATTGCGGGTTTGGAATTTTGGAAAAAAATTATAAGATGATGATGACATTATGTTGTTGACTATGATATATATGGTTATATGATGATGGTGATGTTAATATGATTATGAAGGTATGATGATGATGATGATGATGATGATGATGATGATGATGATGGTATGACAATGTTGATGATGATGATAGTTACATGATGGTAGTATGATGATGATAATAGTATGATGATGTGGACTATGATATATATGTTGATATGATGATGATGATGATGATGATGATGATGTTGGTATTATGATGATGATGATATTAGGTTGATAATAAAGAAATTGATGGGTTAGTGATTAACTCGTAAACCCATTATAACCAAACTCATTTGACTCATGAACTCATTTAATCAGCAACTTATTTAACCCATCAACTCATTATGGTCAAAATTTTCAACTCATTAGGGTTCATGAGTTGAGTTGAATTGGGTTAACTCATTAATCTTGACCCATTTTGACACCCCTAATCTTAACCTTAAATCTCTCTTACCGGTTATAAATCGAAAGGCTATATGTGCTAAGAGTCTTATACATAACTCATCTCCAATGGTAAGAAGTGATATTTAAAAGTTAAATTTTTACTTTCTCCAATGGTTAATGAAGTTCTTAAAAATAAATTTTTGAAAATGTAAAATGTATATAGCAAAATGTATGTACACAATTAAACAAGTTGGTTCACCAAGTATTGTCTTCTTCTGCTCAACATGAATAACCGACCACACAAAAACTTGACACCACATTGACGAAAACCAACCGTATGCCCAATGAAAACCAGAACGAGGCACAATCGTATGTCCAAATCAACTTTGTCTTCTTCATCGCCATACTGTTGCATCATATGAATCAGATTCATAAACCAAATGATTTGTCCCTTTTAACCATGTCTCCCTCTCTGTCTTACAAAAAGCATTATGCGTATACATCTCTAAAGATACCAGCTGATTAAGATATATACTTCCACTAGAATATGTAATCTATCCATAATCCATGAGACCAATTTTTTAATGTATAGAAAACAATTTCAAGTTTTTAGACCAAAATGTTAAAATGTTAGTGTTAATGTTTAATATTCACGACCTAGACAATTTCGGTATATTCTATTGGCTTGACTAGGATTACGAAAAAGGCTAACTGTGCTGAAACTGATGACATTCGGAGGACTTTCGACAGTGGTGAAACTGTATTGCTCAGTTTCGACATCAGGTCCGAAAGATTCTATCATGTCTTGGCTCCAAAGCCAATGTTAAAAGCATTGTCGTGTACCATTGCAAGTAGTCGAACTCTGCCAAAACCACAAAAGGACAGTTAGGATGCATTTATTCCGGCAAAGACGAGACAAGTATGTAGGTTATGGAGAGTGATGGGAAACAAGAATGGTCCAAGATTACTTTCGACTTACCAGATCACCCCATTGGGCTGTTTAAAAGGTGCTTTCAGTGGATTCTCAGGTTTATCAAGTAACTATAACAATTTTGCATAATCTAATAATCACTCATTTTAAATATATTACAATTTTTTTTGGTACTAAATTTATTTATTATGATAAGAGTTATTATCTCATTCCTTTTTAATAGCACATAGATGAATATACAACTAGAACATATATTCCTATTCGGTTATCAATATTTCCATTTATAGTGAATAATCATACTAAATGTTGAGATTCATTAGTTTACATACTTAGATATATATATATATATATAATCACAAATCATGGTATCCCTAATTTGTTATCATTTTTTTATATTTTTTTATTTATTTATGAATATATATAAATCTGTATTTATTGGGAATTAAGTTTCTTTTAATGAGTTGGAGATAAATCAGGGGTAATATACTTTTATTTATAATCAATTATAATAACTATTGAAAGCTTATTATTTAAATTATTATGGTAATAATACTAACACAAAAAAATAACATTTCGTTTTATATGATTATGTTAATAAGTTATATTTTTAATAAGTTATATGTTCTTTAATTTATTAACTTTATATAAATTGATATATTTTTAGCCTTTTTAGAATATTTTACTCATATTGATTTTAAAAAGACAATATAACTTTGACTTGTATATTTTTAAGTAAATTTTAGTGAAATTTTGCCTTAAAAAAGTATATAATTATTTAATTAATTTCAATATGTGATATTTAAATTTGTGTGAGAAATGATAACATATCTAATTATTATTCAGTTAATTGTTATTTTAAAAAATATAATGACATGTTAATGTAATGATAAAAAAAGCTACACACGATTCTCAAAGAGAATGACGACGACGGCGCTCTCTCAAGGCGATTGTAGGGTTTCGAATAATACGGAACAAGATGCGACCATGATTGAGGCTGGGGAGCGAGATCGACCCCCGGGGGATCCTCCGGATGGATCTAGGTCATGGGTGGACAAGGTGAAAGGTAGTAGCAGAGGGGGGATTCCGTCCCCGAAGGATTTATTGGATGATGAGTTTGTTACAGAGAGGGTTTCGCTGGTGTTCCCGCAAGGTGAAGATGGGGAACCAGTCATAACCATTGATGATGAGGTGTTGAAGGCCATGAATGGTCTGTGGAAAAGGTGTATCATTGTGAGAGTGTTAGGGCGCAATGTGTCTGTCGCCGTCTTAAACAGGAAACTGAGAGAGTTGTGGAAGCCAGTGGGTGCGATGACGGTCATGGATCTGCCTCGACAGTTCTTCATGATTCGCTTTGCTAGGGAGGAGGAGTATATGGCGGCGCTCAGCGGAGGACCATGGAAAGCTTTCGGTAGTTGCCTTCTTGTGAAAGATTGGTCCCCTACTTTTGATCCCTTACGTGATGAGATTGTGACAACACCAGTTTGGGTACGTCTCGCACATCTACCGGTAAACTTTTATCATAGAGGATCTTGTGGGCAATTGCCGAGGGTTTGGGTAAACCTCTTAAGGTGGATCTAACAACCCTGAGTTTTGAGAGGGCTTGATTTGCTCGGGTTTGTGTGGAGATTAATCTGAAGAAACCGCTTAAAGGTACAGTGGTGGTGAATGGGGAACGGTATTTTGTATCCTATGAGGGACTTACAAACATCTGTTCTGGCTGTAGGATGTACGGACATTTGGTTCATGGGTGTCCGAAGTTAGCTCATGAGAGTAGTATAGTGGCTAACCACCCGAGTACAGAATCAAGTTTGGGCCCACGAAACCCATCAGACGGAGGTACTGCGAGTAAGTCAGTGGATGGTTTCACGTTGGTGAAATCAGGAGGAAGAAAATCGCATGCTCCGGCGAACAGAGTGGTGTTTGAGGCAGGGGTTCCAGAGAAGGATCGGGGTCGGGAGGGAGACACCGTGCTCCGGTCTGGGGAGCAAAATCCGGGAATATTTCGCTGGCGAATAGTTTTGGAAGGTTAGAGGAAGATTTGGGATCCCATGATTCAAGGAAAGAAGTAGTTAATAGTGAAGAAAATAAGGAAAATGAGGATCCGGTAAATCTGTTCGGGGCAGAGAGGAGTAATGGGCAAGGTAAAGGAGTGATGCTTGCTAAACAAGTTGAAAAGAATAAAGGGATTTTTCGGGAGGGCTCACGAGATAAGAATGTTGGGCCTTCGAAGGCCTAGGAGATAAATGGACCCAGGCCTAAGCAGATTAGAGGGAATCGGCCTGCAAGGGGTTTAATATTTGGTCCAGCTAAGGCCGATCTGGGTTCGTTCTCGAATGGGAAGAGGCTTAGAGTGGAGCCTGAGAATCTTGGTCGATCCGGGGGTTTTTTTGTTGCGGGAGGTGAAAAAGCAAGCGGGGGATCGTTTGTGCTGGAGGGAGGGCTTGATGGCGACGGAGAAAATTTGGAAGCCGCTAAGGCCATTGAAGTTGGTGCTTTGGTGGAGGTACCGGATGGACGTGTGGGGTCGGTGGCTTCAGAGACGGGGTGTCAATAACATTCCTCCCCGGTTGTTCCTTTTGATTGGCGAATCACGATGATGAATGTTCTTTTATGGAATTGTTGGGGGCGATTAAACCTAGTTTTCGGAGATCGATCTGATACATATTGAAGAAGTGGACTACAGATATTCTGACGATTTTCGAAACTCACGCAGGGGAGGATCGAGCAGCTTGAATTTGTAGAGGTTTGGGCTTCGAGAACTCCTTTAGGGTGGATGCGATTGGCCAAAGTGGTGGGCTATGGTTGCTCTGGCGTTCAGGTATCGGTGAAGTGGAGGTGGTGCAATCGTCGGACCAATTTATTTTTGCGAAGATTGTAAATGGAGGGGAGGTGTTAAATTTGATTGTAGTGTATGCAGCACCGACGGTTAGCCGCCGTAGTGGACTGTGGGGTGTATTGCAAGAAGTGATAAGTGGTGTAGTGGGACCTCTTGTCATTGGTGGGGATTTCAATACAATTGTGAGGCTAGATGAGAGGTCTGGTGGCAATGATCGGTTATCCTCGGATTCTTTAGCATTTGGTAATTGGATTAATGAGTTCTCTTTGATAGATATGGGTTTTAAGGGGAACGCTTTCACTTGGCAACGAGGGAAAGTTGAGAGCAATTTAGTGGCGAAACACTGGACAGAGTTTTGTGTTGTGCGTAGGTGAGGCCAGGATGCTAGTGTTACGCATCTCCCGCTTCTGTCGTCTAACCATGCCCCGATTTATGTCCAACTCTCTCCTGAGATGTGTAGAGATCCAAGTCGACGACCATTCCGGTTTGAAGCTGCCTAGATGAAGCATGAGGGCTTTAAAGAGTTGTTAAGTGTGTCATGGAGGAGGGATTTGAGTACTCCAGAGGCGCTTCAACAATTACAAAAAATTGTGCGTAGATGGAATAAAGAAGTGTTTGGGGAAGTGATGCAGCGTAAGGAGAGATTTGGTAAGGAGATAGAGGTTGTACAAAGTCTGTTGGACACTGCTCCGTCGATGCGCTGCTGGTGAGGGAGGAGAGTTTGATTAAGGAACTGGACTTGGTGTTGGAACAGGAAGAAATTATCTGGTTCCAAAAATCAAGAGAGAAGTGGTTTACTTGTGGTGACAGGAACACAAGGTTTTTCCACACTTCAACGATTATCCAGAGAAGAAGAAACCGTATTGAGCTGTTACAAGATGATGAGGGAAGATGGGTGGCGGATGCTCAAGAGTTGGAAACTCTGGCTCTGTCATATTATAAACGGTTATACTCCTTACAAGATGTTGATGCGGTTGTAGCGGGTTTACCAAGGGAAAGCTTTGTATCTCTATCAGTTGCTGATCACGAAGGGTTGAATAAACCTTTTTCAGCGATAGAGATCGAGAGAGCGGTTCGTGGAATGAGAAGATTTAAGGCACCTGGTCCAGATGGTTACCAACCGGTTTTTTATTAACAGGGTTGGGACATTGTTGGGGAGTCGGTGGTTAGTTTTGTTTTGGACTTCTTTAGAACAGGTGACTTTCCTCAGGATACAAACGATGCTTTGGTGGTTCTGATACCTAAAGTAGCGAAGCCGGAAAAGATTACACAATTCAGGCCTATTAGTCTGTGCAATGTGTTGTTCAAGACCATCACCAAGACTATGGTAGGACGGTTGAAGCAGGTGATAACGAAGTTGATTGGCCCTGCACAAGCGAGCTTTATACCTGGTAGACTCAGTACCGAGAATATTATAGTGGTTCAGGAAGTTGTGCATTCCATGAAGCGGAAGAAGGGGCGTAAGGGATGGATGTTGCTTAAACTCGATCTTGAAAAGGCATATGATAGGATAAGGTGGAACTTTTTGGAAGACACTCTTAATGCCGCAGGTTTTTCTGACATATGGATTAAATGGATCATGAGATGCGTCACAGGACCCTCGATGCACTTGCTATGGAATGGTGAAAAAATAGAGCCGTTTAAACCACTGAGGGGGCTTAGACAGGGGGATCCACTATCCCCATACTTGTTTGTTCTCTGTATGGAGCGTTTGTGTCAACAGATTGATCGGGCTGTTGTCAGAAATGATTGGAAACAATTAAACTCTCACAGAGTGGTCCGAAGTTGTCTGACATTTGCTTTGCTGACGATCTAATTTTGTTTGCGGTAGCGTCAGTGGATCAAATTCGTGTGATTCGGAGTGTATTGGAGAAGTTTTGTGTTGCTTCGGGTCAAAACGTGAGCTTAGAAAAGTCGAAGATTTTCTTTTATGATAATGTGTCAAGGGAGTTAGAGACACTGATCAGTAGTGAGAGTGGAATTGGCTGTACTAAGCAACTGGGCAAATATTTGGGGATGCCAGTTCTGCACAAACGGTTAAATAAAGAAACCTTTGGAGATGTTCTAGAGAGAGTCTCTTCCAGGTTGGCGGGATGGAAGAGTCATGTTCTTAGCTTTGCGGGACGGCTAACGCTTACAAAGGCGGTGTTGTCCTCCATTCCGGTTCACTCAATGAGCATGATCATGCTTCCTCAATCGGTTCTTGGTTATTTGGATAAGTTGTCTCGTTCTTTTTTATGGGGAAGTACAACGGAGAAACGAAAGCTACATCTGATGTTTTGGAAAAAGATGTGTTTGCCTAAAAGGGAAGGGGGGTCTTGGAATCCGTACAGCAAAAGACATGAACAGAGCTCTTATAGCTAAGGTGGGATGGTGTCTGTTACTTGATAAGGAAGGGTTATGGGCACGTGTACTTTGTTGTAAATACAAGGTGACTGATGCTCAAAAGTGGAGTTGGCTTTTAGTGAAGAGTAGTTGGTCTTCAACATGGCGGAGTGTAGATATGGGCCTACGGGATGTGATTATTCAGGGACTATGTTGGGTTATTGGGGATGGTCGCTCAATTAAGTTCTGGACTGATAAATGGTTAACTGACAGACCGCTAGTGGAGGGCGTGGTTGGGATGTTACCTGCAAATTATGAGGTGTTGCGGGTAAGCGAGTTATGGCAGAGTGGGTCAGGTTGGAATTATGCGATGATATCTCCTTATATCACAGACTTAGTGAGATCGGAGCTAGCAGCCTTTGCGGTGGACAATGTTACGGGGGCCAGAGATCGTGTGTCCTGGAGTGGTACAATGGATGGTCAATTCTCAGTTAAATCTGCTAATTCTATGCTGTCTAGGGATGAATCTCCTAAGCCAAATATGGAAGCTTTCTACAAACGGGTATGGGGGATTCGGGTGCCTGAGAGGGTGCGTATTTTCTTATGGTTGGTCACTAATCAGGTTATCATGACAAATGTAGAAAGGCAGAGGAGACACCTGTGTGACTCGTCTGTTTGCCAGGTCTGTAAGGGAGGTTTTGAGACGATCATACACATCCTTCGGGATTGTCCTGCTATTTCCGGAGTATGGGATAGACTATTACCGCGTCGAAGAAGGCATTTGTTCTTTACGGGTTCTTTGCTGGAATGGGTATATGCAAACTTGTCAGATGAGGTGGTAGTGGATGGCGTTCCATGGTGCACGTTATTTGCTTTGGTAGTGTGGTGGAGTTGGAAATGGTGGTGTGGTAATGTCTTTGGAGAGATGGGCAAGTGTAGGGACCGAGTCAGATTTTTAAAGGATCTGGCGAAGGATGTAACAGTGGCAAATGATTGCAGTAAGACTCTAAATAATCCACGAGCTAGAGTTGAGGCGTTCATTGGTTGGAAGAGGCCGAGGGAGGGTTGGTTGCGACTTAATACGGACGGAGCCTCAAAAGGTAATCATGGTTTTGCTACGTCAGGTGGAGTGTTAAGGGATGAAGCAGGTCGTTTGTGTGGAGGTTTTGCGCTGAATATTGAGAGATGCTTGGCGCCATTGGCTGAGCTATGGGTGTCTGCTACGGGTTGTATATGGCATGGGAGCGACGAGTACCGCGTCTGGAATTAGAGGTTGACTCAGAATTGGTGGTTGGTTTTTTAAATACAGGGATAAGTGATTCACATCCCCTGTCTTTCCTGGTACGATTGTGCCACGGCTTTCTCAAAAAGGACTGGTCAGTCCGAGTGTTACATGTTTATCGTGAGGCGAATCGATTAGCGGATGGTTTGGCGGGTCTTGCTCTTTCTTTGTCCCCAGGTTTTCACTTCCTCGCCGATGTCTCGCCTGATTTAGTTGGAATACTCAGAGAAGATGAGCTTGGGAACGACGTTTCTGAGACAAGTTCTTATGTCGTAGTTTTTTAGTTTTTTGTTTTCTTTTACGGGAGGTTAATCTCCCTTTGTCCCACCAAAAAAAAATGAGTTGGAGATAATTGAGGGGTAATATACTTTTATTTATAATCAATTATAATAACTATTGAAAGCTTATTATTTAAATTATTATGGTAATAATACTAACACAAAAATAACATTTCGTTATATATGATTATGTTAATAAGTTATTTCTTTAATAAGTTATATGTTCTTTATTTTATTAACTTTATATTAATTGATATTTTTTAGCCTTTTTAAAATATTTTACTTATATTGATTTTAAAAAGACAATATAACTTTGACTTGTATATTTGTAAGTAAATTTTAGTGAAATTTTGCCTTAAAAAAGTATATAATTATTTAATTAGTTTCAATATGTGATATTTAAATTTGTGTGAGAAATGATAACATATCTAATTATTATTCAGTTAATTGTTATTTTAAAAAATATAATGACATGTTAATGTAATTGATCAGAAAGTTTAAGGGTATTTTGCTAAAAGATGCACATAGCTCTCTTGCGACGACACATCAGCTTTTTCAAGAGTGTACTCCTCTATTAATATATAGGGGATTCATGTCCATATTTAATACTCATATTAGCTAAAACATAATTGTATTTGCTAAGAGCCGACTTGAATTGCTACTTTTATTCCTTGTGTTTTTCTTTTGTCTTGTTTTTTAAGGTGTAAGCATAAATAAAGAATTACTAGATTTTAATTTGCGGTACACTGCTGTCGTTAAAGTTATGCTTAAGCATGTCCTCGACCTAAATTTTATATTAATTATTCTTTTAAAATTTAGGGGCAACGAAAAAAAAACAAATTTTAAAATAACTTATAATATTGATATTTTGTAAATATCTTACTTGGTATACATAAAATTTTCTCACATTATCACATATTATATATACATAACTATGTAAAAATATTACTTATATATAATATATTTATTTTAATCATATATTTGTAGTTTTCAGGACAACCCACCAACCGCAGACGTACACCGCATGTCTATATTTTCTATATAAATTATATTTATAGATATTTATTACTTTTTAGTATATAAAACTGATTGTCATAGCGATGGATTATTGACATTTTAAATTTATAAGCATATCGATCAAAACTGCTGCAAAAATAATAATATAGATGGGTACCACTGGAACGTACATTTAAATTTAAGTATCCTTATGTTCATTAAACGTGATCCAAACCCATTAATGTAGTGTAATCAGCAAAGCGGCAAAGCCTAAGTAGTAGACTTAGCGGAATGAAGATATATGTTTTCGAAAGACTCTCAAAAGCATAGTTAATGGCAAGTAGATGACCTAATACTTAAACCTTAAAGCATATGTCATTTAAGAACTAACAAAAAACAGTGACAACACTCACACAAAACTACAAAAACAATCAGACAACACCACTTATTGATCGTGGTCTCTTCTTCTCTTTGCATATGTTCTCCTATGTCCTAAGATTGAGTTTCCCTAGTATTTTTCTCCCATATATGTTGCACCTCATGAACGGAACATTTCTGTTTATATGGTACAACAACACATTTTGGACATCATCCTACAAAAAGTACCAAACACAAGATAAGTTTATACATAAATTAAATCCACACGAAACGAGTTTGAATCATACACTACAAGAGAACAATCGATTAGCAATATGTATTTAAGATGGAGAAAATGAAGAAGAGGGGAAGTATTTATAGGAATGGAATGAGGATTCTCGAAGCGTAATCATTACAGCACGCGTTTGGTGATGGTACCACTTCCGGATTTCACGCGCGTCAGGAACCGCACACAATGATTCGACCTCTAGCGTCAAAAATCGAGGGATCTCACATGCGACATTTCGCTACCTCAAATCTTGTCCAGAATTACCACCCCAATGATCGAAATTTGGAACCGTTCGGACGAGCTGAGTTCCCACGCCGAACCACCAAAGGGAAGACGAGCCCTTTGGACAGAGTTCTCCATCTAAAGGCTACGAACTGGTGTTGAAGGGGAATACTGTTAGGAGTGGATTCTCACTCCCACAACATGGCCCGATCCAAGTATATTGAAGCCTAAGAAATATCATTTAGCTGGGAGGGGCATTTCGATCCTTTCAGTGGACGAGCCGACACAAATCCCTATAAAAGCAGACGTACGGCATCCGTGAACAGGGATGAAAAGATTTATGCGAAGGGAGAATACGAATAGGAAGAGCGACCCGCACCTCATCCAAAGTTAAAATCGAAGAGCTCACAGCTTGTCTATCGTCTTTCATTTGTTATTTTGACTCGTTTAGACCGAATTGTAGCCCGACCTTTTGTGTCCTGGCACCGATTTATAAAGAAAATTTCAATCTTTTTTTAAACATTCTAATTGTGACCGATTTGGACATCAACGCAAATGTCGTAATCCTGTGTCATCAAGCGTATCAAGGGCTACGAAATCGAAAACTTTTTCTCCTCTGTACGTACGAAGCTTTTGCATTCATGATTCATCACTCTCTCTATCATCTGCTCTTTGTTTTTTTTTTGTTTCTTGTCGGTTTCCAAATTTGGAGATGACCGTTGTGCATCAGAGGACGTCGCTTCAGAATTGGGCTTCATCTTTAACCGGCCCAAGTTTCTATTTTTTTTTTATTAGACCCACTCGTGACGTGAGGCAAAAAGAAACTCTCGCCTACGGCCAAAAATTATAGATGCTAGTATACTTCTAATCTATTGTAATTAATTAGCTAGAATCTCACTTTTATATTGAAAAAACCTGGTATTTTTAATTTAGGGTAACATAGTTAATAATTAATAAGGTATTTTAAATTAAAACTGATTAAATCAAAAATCAAACATTGAAATTACAAATTGTGATAACTAATATATTTACATTCTTAGATTAATATAGTGGATGTTTCAATATATTTAATTTTTATTGTTTTTTTTCCTCCTTTATATATGTATGATATTAATTGTTATTTTAGAAACTTTTGTTTTATATGGATTGTTGAAGAAAAACGCCTCCGGCCTCCATATCCCTAAGCACGGCTCTGTTGACAAGGAAGGACGTCCTAAACTGGGGA
This sequence comes from Camelina laxa, assembly GCA_024034495.1. NCBI lineage: Eukaryota > Viridiplantae > Streptophyta > Magnoliopsida > Brassicales > Brassicaceae > Camelina > Camelina laxa. The sequence continues at coordinate 3,448,651 of CM043884.1, forward strand.
CTGGGGAGAGACTTCTCAATAACCCAATACGGTTTCATGTAAACTAGTACGGGAGAAAATAACCACCTCTTCATTCACCTCCTTACAAAATAAGGAAATAAAATCTGTATACATTATTATAAAATAAAAAACATAAACCGCTCTTTAATAAACCCAAACCGACATATAATTGCGTTCTAATTGTAAAATCTAAACCCTAACTATTTTATTTGTGAACCCAACCCGACATATAATTTCGTTTTACTTGTAAAATCTAAACCCTAACCATCCCATTTGTGAACCCAAACCGACATATAATTTCGTTCTAATTGTAAAATCTAAACCCTAACATCTCATTTGTGAACACAAACCGGCATATAATTTTGTTCTACTTGTAAAATCTAAACCTAACCACCTCGTTTGTAAACCCAAACCGACATATAATTTCGTTTTAATTGTAAAATCTAAACCCTAACCATCATATAATTTGTTAACCCAAACGATATATAATTTTGTTTTAATTTTAAAAATCTAAACCAAGTCAATATTTAACTTTCTTTAACTAAAAGTATACATAATATGTTTCCTTAATTTGTTTTTTTTTTAATTTAATTTTAATTTATTTTTTAAATAAAAGATTCTGATTGGTTAAGAGAAGAGAGGATGCACGAAAAGGTTCACCCCTAAGGTTGAACCTAAGTATTTTGGAGTCAAAGATGTTTGTGTAAGGAACTATTTAATCTGGATCGTTGAAAATTAAGATGGATCAAAATCGTGACCGTCGTAAATAATAATAGACTTCTTTCTTTATCTATAAATAACGCTTCTTCACTTATCCAGAAGAAAGTTCTAGAACCAAAAAAAGTCTCTTCTTCTATTTTCCTTTTTTTTTTTTTCTTCCACGTGGTGTGATACGATTCTTTTTCACCCTGATTTCTGATTTTGTTTTCAAACTGATCATCTCACCCGTTCCTTCCTACCTGTGACATTCCTCTCTCTCTCTAGGGTTTGGTGGTCTCTCTCGATTTCTCTGTTACTCTTCCTTCTTCTTAACACGCTTCTCTGATATATTTTTGTTTCTTTGTCATCTTCAACATCCTTCGAAAACAAAGACTTCTTGAATCCCAACAAAGATTTCACTTGTGTGATCAACAAGGAAGGACGTTCTAAACTGGGGACTGGGAAGAGAGACTTCACAAAAACCCCAATACGGTTTCATGTAAAATTAGTACGGGAGAAAATAACACATTTTTTCATAAAAATTAAACATTTTGGATTAATGTAATTGGAGCTAAGTAGCACAAATAATAATAAACACCATAAACAACAACAAGACATTTTATCAAACACAAAGCTAATCAACCCCCAAGAATGAAGCCATCATCAACACCATAACCTAAGATGATTTCGTTGTCTTTCGTAACAAGGTGGTTTTATTTAGAAAAAACTCATAATTACGAACCATTGTCTTTCGTAACAAGGTGATTGTGAGAAGTCTTGTTAATTTTCTTATTTGGTACAAAGGTTTTTTTGCCTATGATTTAAATATGGGTAAATGAAAAAAATAATAGAGATAACCATATAATATGCTTTGGTCCCTGGCTTGAAGAGATGTACGGGTCTAGGTCCGGAAATTCTTAGTAATTAAAAAAGAAAAAAAAAATAATAACAATAGAGATGACAAAATATGCATTGTATGTAAGAAAAAAATATTAATAAACAGTTTGAAAAATATTAGAAGATCACTAATGTTACTTTCTTAAACTATAAAAATGGAACTTTAAATTCAAGAAAAATTAGCATTGTAAATACATAATTTACCAGTAGAACTGTATAAAAATGAATTTTAAAAAAAATTTGGGGTCTCTCCCAATATTTTGCATAATAGTATGGGTTTCAATTATTTATGAAATTAGTCGAGATCACGAGATCACCCTGATATTTAGATATTAGCGAAATTATCTAAATTTTATTGATATTTATACATTTACCCAAAATCTTCTAATTCCCCGGTTCTTTTGATATTTATATTGTTGTCCTACATTTTTGGAATTAAAGAAAACGCACCCGATCTTTTGGAATTGAACCCAAGTATTAATCTTTGGGAAAAAACCATAAAAATCTCCAACTTTCAAATTTGGGACGAAAAAAACATAGAATTTTTGAGATGTCGTTTTAATCCCAAAGTTTAGTTTGACATTTTGATAAAATAGTAAAGTTTCATTGACCAGACCATTTCAAGCACGTCGTTAAGTTTCCGTTAAGGGAGTTAATTTTCCGTTAACAATCTTCATTTAGTCAAAGACAAGATACTTTGTTTTCTAACATTTGATGTAATATTGACGTGGTCAATTGGTTAATGCAAGAGTTTGGTTTTCATCTGCCGCGGGTTTGAGTGGGACTGGACGAAAGTTTTTTTGGTTTTAAAAACAAAAGATATCAGAAAGATTCGAAACAGAGACCTCAATGCCGCAAACATCAACGCGTAACCAACTACTCTAGGTAAATTTATTAACAACTAATGAAACAAAGATTTTTATATCGGGTATTATATGTGTTTTTATGTTAAAACTGTGACCGTTAGATATCGACATCCGCCGCATCAGAACCCTTCTTAAAAAAACACATGTAGTATACGATATATAAATTTGTGTTTCAATAGTTATAATAAATCTATCTAGCGTAGTTGGTTGCGCTGTGCTGATAAAGGCAGCCAGGTCTCGAGTTCGAATCCGCGTACAACATTTTATTTTTGAAAACAACAAAACGTTCGTCCAGCCCGTGTCGAACCGCGTCAGTTAGAACACAAAACTCCCCCTTTAACCAATGGACTACGTCGTTCATTCAATCAATTTTAGAAAACAAAGTTATATATATCTTATCTTTGACTAAACAGAGATTGTGAACGAAAACGAAACTTTACTATTTTATTAAAAAGTCAATCTAAACTTCATGCTTTTTTTATCAAAAGTTCATGCTTTTTTTCGTTCCAAATTTAAAAATTCAGAATTTTAATGACATTTTTCCCAATAATTTTCCCAGAAAATAATTTTCCGATATTGCTAGCTACTGATAATTAAATGAAAAAAAAAGGAAAATAACTAAATGAAAAAGGAAAAAAAGTTTATATATCTCCTTCCTAGGGTTTCCTCTTCTTCTCCGTCTTTTTCTTTCTGATTCTGATTCTTCTTCTTCTTCGTCTTTTGATTCTGATCTTTCCTCGATTCTGATTCTTCTTCTATTACTCGAGATTAAGTCCAAGCTGATCATCTTCTTCTTCCGTCTTCATATATATATCTCCTAGGGTTTTCTCGATTTGTCTTCTGATTCTGATTCTGATTCTGATTCCCCAGTTCTTTTGATATTTATATTGTTTTCCTACATTTTTGGAATTGAAGAAAACGCACCCGATCTTTTGGAATTGAACTCAAGTACTAATCTTTGGGGAAAACGCCATAAAAATCCCCAACTTTCAAATTTGGGACGAAAAAAATATGAACTTTTGAGATGTCGTTTTAATCTCAAAGTTTAGTTTGACATTTTGATAAAATAGTAAAGTTTCATTAATCTGGCCATTTCAAGCACGTCGTTAAGTTTCCGTTAAGGGAGTTAATTTTCTGTTAACAATCTTCATTTAGTCAAAGACAAGATATATATAAATTTGTTTTCTATTATTGTTGTAATATATATGAACCTAAAATGAACTTAAAAATTGTATGTATAGATTCAGTTTCTAAATTAAATATATATGAATTAAATGTATGTCTTCTTGCTAAAGTTGAATATTTGCGAATATTGGGTTTCTAATCATTTTAAAATTGGATTTTCGGTTTAGGAACTTTATTAATGTTAGTACAGATATGGAGATTGTAAACTTTTGTTATGGAAAATCCGCTGTATATCATTTAAATTTGAGAGATTCTAGCATCGCTAAAGATAGTTTTGGAGATTTACTTGCTTAAAACTATAATGGGTAGAATTGTTTTTGGAAAAATCAGAATGTATAGATGTTGTTAAGATTTTATGGCAATAAATGTAACAAATGTTGGTCGATTAAAGAAGGTTTAGTAATTGAGTTGTTCTGTAATGTTATTTATTAAAGCTTTTGAGATATAGATAGTGAACTATTAAATTATTATACCTTTTTATAATTGTTTTGATAATATTTGGTTTAACCGATGTTATACCCGCTGATAAACCCATCATAAACTTCAGCAAACACACCCGGTTTTTACCTCTATATAAACCATTCAAAATATTTATTAGCGGTTAAAATTACAAACATCCACTTTTGTAAACTTTTGTAACTGCAACTAAGTCAGTGTGGCCCTTATCTTTTTGAATTTTAACACCTACACTAATGTCTTGTATTAACAACAAAATGTATAATTTAAAATAACAGTAAACTAGGATCGGACCTGCGTTACAGCGCCGGAGAAAATTCGCATATAATTGCAAGGGTAACAATATGAAATTGATGTATTCTCTCGTAATTATACTGTTTTTTTCTGAGCGTTCTTCTACCGCTGTTAAATTGTTTTTGACATAGAACAATCATTTATATGTGAGTATTGAAAGATTATATACAATAAAAAAAGCAACAAATGAGAGGGAAGTATAGAATGATACATGATTTTATTAGAACTAAATAATAATAAACTTATGATGTGGTTGCAGAAGCACGACAACTAAATAGTTCGGATTCACACATACCATAGCACATATTACTTTTTCTTTCCTAAGTTTAGACTATTCAATAGTTAGTTATAAAACAAAGTAAAAAGTATTAATAATAGTTCGTGGGAGGAATAGTATTGTATAATTTTATAGTATATAATGGTAGACACTAGAGATATAGTAATATGTATTTATTATTATACACATCATATACATGGACAATGTATTTACCCAATCTGCTGACCATAGTTTAAATAGAAATTGTTTAGTTTATGACTTAAAATTATGTAATTTAAATTGTATTATAACTTGTAAGTAAATATATTTGGGCTACAATTATAATGGTGTATGTATAGAGTATTGGGCTTGGATACAAATTTCTGGACATTGACGAAACAACTTCCATTGTTATCAACGACGATCTTCCGTTCGCTTGATCTTAAATCCATATTTTTCTCACGAGTTCTGATTCTTAAATTATACTTTCTGAACAAATGAACTACCTCTATAATCGTTTTCTGGTTAGCTATTAAATTGGAAAAGGAGAGAAGCTTTATTTAGTCGAATCGAATCGATGGGTGTGTTGGGGCCGGCAGATAAATCCGACAGTCGGATGATTCAGTTTTGACCCATGAGTATAACATATTTCATCCTTAATTCAATTCGGTTGGTAAGTTGTCTATCATTCCAAATTGCTTTAATTTTAGATTTTTAAAATTTTATAGGTCTAAACTGTTTCTCATATAGAGATGTATCCATCTAAGCTTCCGATAGTATTTTTCTGTTTGGGTAAAGTTGTTTATGTGATTAGCCTTTGATATCATCTACATTTTTATGCAGTACATGTGGAAGCATATACAATCAAAACGAAGCATATATATGAACACATCATAATATCAGTAAGATATGTAGTTGTGTTTTATAACATGTAAGCTTGTTTTATTTGGAAGAGGTAAAACTGATTGCTTTAGTTATTTTCTATAAAACAAATCATGGATATCAAATGACATGTACTTCCATGTAGATCAGTTTATTACCAGAGTACATGTTTTTGAAGCGAAAATAGAAAGATAAGTTTCTAATCCATATTTTGTTTTGCCACAACATTGGACCTTACTGAATTGTGATTTCCCGAATGGCTATGTGTAAAGTAAATGGGTAAATACTCATCAAATATAAACACTAACATGGCATATTTACTCTTCGATTTGGATTGAAATAGTTACAGTATGAAAATTTGGAACTAATTGAAATATAATGACCTGTTCTATGTATCAGCTTCGATTCAATGGTGAGGACAGGGTATGACGTTTATTGGCTGTCAAGTTACTGATCACAGAGCAGAAGATTAAGAAGAATATAGTTAAAGGGTAAGTTATACTATTGTTTCTTTATTAATAGTACTTTCAGATATTTATTCTTCCTTTAACTGTATTTTTTCTTTAATTATTCATTCTTCTAATAATCCTCTTGCCAAACATGCTCCCTTGTATGAAAAATATACAACTCCATCAAATTCCCTAAGATCTTCGTCAGTTATTGGCCCTTTAAGAAAAGGCATAAGAAGTTTGATGCATAAGTTTGATGAGACACAACGTTTAATTAGTTATTTAGTTATTTTAATTATGTAGTGGGAATGTGTTTCTCTCCCCACGTTTCACGTTCTTAGGAGTTAGTTTATGTTTTGTGTATTTAAACATCTCCTCTATTGTAGAACCGATATGAAGAAAATATTGTTAAGCAACTTGTGTTCTTGTGTTGTTCTTATGAGCAATTCTCTTTGGCTTTGAAGAGTGACTGAAATTAGCTTTTATAGCTAACATTTGGTATCAGAGCACCAATTTGATTTCTTAATCGAATTTGGATCCTCGGTGTCATGTTAAGTGGATGCCTTTATTTGGATCAAAGTCAGTTTCTTCAAGTTGAAGAAAAGGGCTCTCGTGATCCAGTTTTCGATATCTACAACAATGATGATCCGATCTATGACGTTTACGATGAAGACGGCTTCATCAAGGGAGTGAAGGATGGTCGACGTGTGGAGGTTAGTGGGCAAGGTGGTGTCAGTTCAACAAAAACTTTCGACATCAAACCACCAAAAGAAGAGGTCACCGCAGTAACTAACAAAGTTAATCACATCAACGTGATAAACCTTGGTAAGCGACCTCTATCTTCTTTACGATGGCGATCCCACATTCTATCCCATGTTCTGCATAGTTGTGTCGAGGAAGTGTTCTCTCTAAAGGGTTGGATTGGCACAAACGCAAGATGGCCATTTGATCGTGGACGACCGGCACGGATAGAGAAGGGAAAGGAGAAGACGACACGAACTGAAAAGAGGAAGAAATTAAACGAGAAGGAAACAAGCTCGTGACTAAAGTGATGGTGCAACGTATGAAGGCAATGAAAGATATGAACCTGTTTACTTCATTAGAACCTTGAGGACAAGGTTCTTTTCCGGCGGTGGAGTATTGATGAGACACAACGTTTAATTAGTTATTTAGTTATTTTAATTATGTAGTGGGAATGTGTTTCTCTCCCCACGTTCCACGTTCTTAGGAGTTAGTTTATGTTTTGTGTATTTAAACATCTCCTCTATTGTAGAACCGATATGAAGAAAATATTGTTAAGCAACTTGTGTTCTTGTGTTGTTCTTATGAGCAATTCTCTTTGGCTTTGAAGAGTGACTGAAATTAGCTTTTATAGCTAACAAAGTTACCATTAAACTTACATATAATAGAAGTTGTTCTTCGAGTGTTGATTGTCCTCTTTTTTCTTTAGGATTCCAAGTAAAAAAAAACAGGTATATCTTCGAAAGTTCTGTGATATTTTTTTTGGAATGGTTTGATTGACAGTAAATCTGGATAGAGGACAGAAGGGAGAAAGTGAAAGGTATGATGATTGGACTTTTGATTACTAACATCGTATATATAGGAGGGCTTGACGTATCAAAAAGTAGGTATACTCTGGTTGTATAAGTTTTGGAATATTCTGCAAAAGCCGATAATTGTGCAAAATGGAGTAGGAAAATATCTCGGAGAATATTTCGTATTTATTGTTTGTATGTGTAGTTAAAGAATGAATTTTAGAATAATTAGAGTTAGGAAATCTACTACGTGTATAAATAAGTAGTTTAGTAAGATTTCCTAATTTTGTTAGGAGATTGATATCTCTTAAATTAATTGATGAGATTGAATAGCATAATTATCGGCTTAATTTGCGTGATAAGGTGGTCAATTTCGGGTATCGTTAACAACGGACTAATGTCGTTTTGACATGTTCTTTATAGATGTTTGGAGCCCATAAAGATGTATGGAACCCATATAAAGCCCACTCTTGTCAAGTATATCCGATTTTGAAATTTCGGGTTTGTTTTTTAATAAAACCCGATTCAACTAACACTAAAGTCACTTTTGACCTTCTCCCTCATGTTTCTAATGTTTCTAGTTGTTGGCATCAGGGGCATTTTTGTCTGTAGTGTAAGTTGTACTTCTCTTTTACTATAATAGGAAGATAGAAAGATTGATAATCTTTTTTTTGAACAAAGAAATGAAATAATAATCTAAACTACACTATTTCCATAAAATCTATGAAGCTTTTTATAGTTGGTAATGAAATAATATATCATTAATCTATACAAAAAAAAAAAACTATCACCACAATATATATAAATACAACGATGCTAATATTTGATTGAGCACATGTTGTTGTTCGACTATATTATATACGAAGATATCATTGAACTTTTACAAAATCCATTAAGAATATAATTAAACCCTAAAAACTGAAAATAGCCCAAACTGGGAGGAGATGATTCGATTCAGCAGCCGAGGAGCTTCTGTCTTATTTTAAGTGAAGACAAAATTATTCCGTCTGAAGAAGAAGCTACATTTCATGAAGGTATAACAAAAAAAAAAGTTAGATCAATAAGATGAATACAATCACGTGCAAATATATAATGTTATTAATAGTCTATTGCCCAAGACCAATATTTTCTCATATTTCTTGGCTCATGCCCTTGTTGAAGATATAATTTTTCAGATCTCAGTGGAGAATAAGATGGTCTTCTTATTCTTACATATGCTAAATTTGAATTTTTACATTCCTATGAAGTTAGAAAATGTCGTTCTATGCTGTAACCGAAAAGAAAAAAAACTGATCAATATGATGTTTAGGTGTTATGAAATATACTAAAGTATGTAATATAATTCCCTCCTACACAACAAAACAAATGAACAACTATCATTAGATCAAATGTTTGTCATATATCTCTCTCTCACACATATATTGAATTTAACGTCTAACAGAGAAACTTACGTCTTGTTGAGCTAAACAAAAATGTATATATAGATTGTTAAGCCTTTTATAGAATTGGAAACTTTAAACGGTGAATATACATTAATTACGGGCAGGCTATGCAGCCCATAAAGTCCCTTTTTAAATTTTGCAGACCCATTAACCCGATGCCTATTAAAGACGTAGCTGATGTGGAAACCGATTATACAAATAAAAAATCCGATTGCATAATTCCGGGTTATTTCAAAAATTAAACCCGACTCAATCTCGTAAAATGTCTCATTTAGTCTTAATTCATAATTGTTTTGGTTTAACACGCAGGAGAATTTTTGTCAAGATTGAAGTTGTACTTTTCTTTTACTAATATAGAGATATTTATGTTATAAAATATATGATTATAAATAAATAATATTGATGAAATTGTATACATGTACAGACACCCTCATGGCATAATAACATGCGAGTTTTACAGAACTGCATATATTTTTTTTATTCATGTAGGAATCTCTTATATATCAATATTTTAATTTTAATTAGATATTTAATGAAAATTTTTGGTAGAATATTATGTTTAACGATTTAGAGTATATTATTTATTGCGCGTGCAAGTCCGCACCATGTTATGTTTGTAAACAATTTTCCTCCAAATTGGGTCGTTGGAAAAAAAAAAAAAAGAGTATATTATTATGGTATATGCTATATTTAGTTTGATTCAATTTGCAAATTTTGGTAAAATTGTTATCCGATTAAATATTAATTGATGATGATTGATAGTTTCCTAAATTATAGGAACACAAAATATTCAAGTAACTAATGTGGTTCACTTAAATTATAACCCGATATAATCCACTATAAACGCAGCGGATATTTTGTACCCGAATCGGACTTCTTAATTTCGGGTAATTATTGGAAATTGACCCGACCCATAATCTATTTCGTACTTCTCTTTTTAGTTTTTACTAATATAGGGATCTTATCTCTAACCTAATCTATTCTCTTCTTTATCGGTTACTCGAGATAAGTCTCAAGCTGATCGATCATCTTCTGATTCTTCTGATTCGTCTTTTTTTTTTTTTCTGATTCGATTCCTCATCATTCGATTCCTCATCATTCGATTCCTCTTCTTCTTCGTGTTTTTCTTTCTGATTCGATTCCTCGTCTTCTTCTTCTTCTTCCTTCTTCTGATTCTTCTTCTTCTTCTTCGTCTTCTGATTCTGATTCTTCTCCTATTACTCGAAATTAGTCGAGATCACGAGATCACCCTGATATTTAGATATTAGCGAAATTATCTAAATTTTATTGATATTTATACATTTACCCAAAATCTTCTAATTCCCCGGTTCTTTTGATATTTATATTGTTGTCCTACATTTTTGGAATTGAAGAAAACGCACCCGATCTTTTGGAATTGAACCCAAGTATTAATCTTTGGGAAAAACACCATAAAAATCTCCAACTTTCAAATTTGGGACAAAAAAAACATGAACTTTTGAGATGTCATTTTAATCCCAAAGTTTAATTTAACATTTTGATAAAATAGTAAAGTTTCATTGACCTGGCCATTTCAAACACGTCGTTAAGTTTCCGTTAAGGAAGTTAATTTTCATTTGTTGGGAAGAAAAAAAAGAAAAGAAAAAGAGTATATTATTTATTATTTATGGTATATGCTATATATTTAGTTTGATTCAATTTGCAAATTTTGGTAAAGTTTTTATCCGATTAAATATTAATTGATGATGATTGATAGTTTCTTTAATTATAGGAACACAAAATATTCAAGTAACTAATGTGGTTCACTTAAATTATAACCCGATATAATAATCCACTATAAACGCAGCGGATATTTTGTACCCGAATCGGACTTCTTAATTTCGGGTAATTTTTGGAAATTGATCCGACCCATAATCTATTTCGTACTTCTCTTTTTAGTTTTTACTAATATAGGGATCTTATTAACCTAATCTATTCTCTTCTTTATCGGTTACTCGAGATAAGTCCATCGATCATCTTCTGATTCGTCTTTTTCTTTTTTTCTGATTCGATTCCTCATCATTCGATTCCTCTTCTTCTTCGTCATTTTCTTTCTGATTCGATTCCTCTTCTTCTTCTTCTTCTTCCTTCTTCTGATTAACCATGAAGCGTTCATCAAACCTGGGAAGAAGCTACTAAACTCTATTGACAAAGTAGAGAAGATTGTCAATAGAGTTTTTCTTTCTGATTCTTCTTCTTCTTCTTCTTCTTCTTCTTCTTCTTCTTCGTCTTCTGATTCTGATTCTTCTTCTATTACTCGAAATTAGTCGAGATCACGAGATCACCCTGATATTTAGATATTAGCAAAATTATCTAAATTTTATTGATATTTATACATTTACCCAAAATCTTCTAATTCCCCGGTTCTTTTGATATTTATATTGTTGTCCTACATTTTTGGAATTGAAGAAAACGCACCCGATCTTTTGGAATTGAACTCAAGTATTAATCTTTGGGAAAAACACCATAAAAATCTCCAACTTTCAAATTTGGGACAAAAAAAACATGAACTTTTGAGATGTCGTTTTAATCCCAAAGTTTAATTTGACATTTTGATAAAATAGTAAAGTTTCATTGACCTGTCCATTTCAAACACGTCGTTAAGGAAGTTAATTTTCATTTGTTGGGAAAAAAAAAGAAGAAAAAGAGTATTATTTATTATTTATGGTATATGCTATATATTTAGTTTGATTCAATTTATAAATTTTGGTAAAGTTCTTATCCGATTAAATATTAATTGATAATGATTGATAGTTTCCTAAATTATAGGAACACAAAATATTCAAGTAACTAATGTGGTTCACTTAAATTATAACCTGATATAACCCACTATAAACACATCGGATATTTTGTACCCGAATCGGACATCTTAATTTCGGGTAATTTTTGGAAATTGACCCGACCCATAATCTATTTTGTGCTTCTCTTTTTTGTTTTTAGGATCTTATTAACCTAATCTATTCTCTTCTTTATCCGTTACTCGAGATAAGTCATCCGATTCATCTTCTTCTTCGTCTTTTTCTTTTTTTTCTGATACGATTCATCATCACTCGATTCCTTCTTCTTTCGTCTTTTTCTTTCTGATTCGATTCCTCTTCTTCTTCTTCTTCTTCTTTTTCTTTCTGATTCGACCATGAAGCGCCCTGCTACATCCTCATCCTCGACGACCATGAAGCGACTCCATACGATGTTCGTGGAGATTTCGATAGCTGAGGACGAGGACGAAGTAGGGTTCATCAGACCCGGGAAAAACTACTCAATTCTATTGAAAAAGTCGAGAAGATTGTGATGAAGGAGATCGAGAAACTGAAGAGCACTCCTCAAGCAAAAGCGGAAGAGAGGGAGAAGAAGGTACGGACCTTATTGTCAATGCGATGATCTATTAAAATCATCTTCTTCTTCTGGGTCTGAATTTTTTTTGAAGAACTCGTTGCTCTTATTTTTGAGTCTTGGTTTAGGGTTTTATCGTGCTGCTGTGTTCTTGTATATGATGTCAAGTTCTTCTCTTTGTTTGTCTTGGTTTATAGCTGCAATTTTCTTTCTTGAATTTGAGAGGAGCTTACTAATAAGCATTGTTGTTTCTTAGTAGCTATACCAGGCTTGCTTAGCCTCTCTGAATCATACATCTCTTTGCCATAAGGCTTGCTTAGCCTGGCGGCTTATTATGGTTTTTCAAATGCAGGCCTACCATTGAGAGAGAAGAAGAGCAGCTGGCCGAGAACTCATCATGGAGACTCCTCGTGACATCACTAAAGATACCTACCTCTGAGGATGTTCTTGATTCGGCGCTGGATCATCGACAGGTCACGGTGGATAGATAGGCCTGATGTGGCTGGCAGAGTCAAGATTCTTCAGGTTTTTCCATTGCTGTTTTATAAAGTTGTTTACTGCTTGCCTCTCTGTTTTATTGCTCTACTGAGGTGCCAACTCTTACCATGTTCACCTTGCTATTTGCATCAAATGATGTCTGTTTAGCTGGTTTGATTCAATTGTTTGGTGTAAACGGCTTGTAGAGAAATATTTACAAGAGTCAGTCAGTATATATGTTTCAGATCTTTTTCTTGGGTTTTAGTATAATCATTAAACAAGTTTCTATATATACCAGAACAAAATAAAAAAAAAAACAGCTGAATGTTGTTGCTTCATGTCTCTCTTTTTAACCTTTTGTTTTGAGGATTTTATTTTGATCTCTGTTAAACTTTTGGGTGTTATAGCTTATATAAATCAACATGGTTTTTTTCATGATCACTGTTTTAACTGTTGTGTTGTGCATAAACCTAACCCGTTTTAAATTATCAAGGTTCTTCAAGTGGGAGAATATTGCTACCAGAGTGTTCAAGGTTTGTTTTTTTTTTTTTTTTTTTTTGACTAGAGAAACATTATATTGCAGTGTTTAATTTCCTTGTTCTTTTATATATCAAAGCTATTTTAAGTGGTGAGGAAATAAGTTCCAATAACTATCTGACTATACAGGCACTGAGGAGAGGTTAGTCCGAGCACTTGCCCGAAGTTTCCCTGTTGGTTCTTGTCAGCAGCGTTCTTGCACCTTATGTGAGATTCTGATGTTTATTTGCTATGACATGCTGCTACCTTTCTTCTTCTTTCTGTTAAAAGATTGTTGGAGTGATATTTTTCAATTCTGATCAGATGATAGACATTGCAGAATCGGATCAGTGCACTTCAGAGAGAGTCAGAAGCTCTGAGGAAGAAACCGATGCAAACAATAAAGAACAACCTTTATATTTGAAACTAGCTGCAAGTGTTGTTCCTGGTGGGTAGCCTATGGTTGGAAATCAGGGTTTAGTAGGATCATCTATTTGTGTTATTATTAGGTTATAGTGTTAGTAGAAAAATAGTTTTACGCTTGCTTCTGGGGGCTCATAGGTAGTGCTTATGTGTACACACCGCTATGCAGAATTGTTTTGTTTCATTCTGTGTTACTGAAACTGAGGATGACTGTCTCTTTAGTGCAGAAATGGACCACGACAAGACAGGATGCCGAAGCCCACCTGAAGTTCCTAGGACCTAAGTTATGCGTCAACACCTCCGGTTTCTTCGGAAGCGCTGCCACAATGAACATGTGTTCAAAGTGTCACAAGGATATGTTGTTTCATCAGGAACAAGGGGCTAAGTTTGCTTCTGCAGTCTCTGGAACATCATCATCCAGCAACATCATAAATTACTGTCTCTGTACAGCCATCTTCTGTCCAAGTCGTTGCAGAGGTAGTAGCACCTGAACTAGAACGATGAGGAGCATTTAGTTACCTCTGTCCAAATCCGTTGGTTACTAGAAAACGCAACAGTTGCAGTACTACTAGCTCTTGATGATGGTTCGTAGACCTTTTCATTCTCGGATTATGCAACGGAAGAAGCTATGTGTAGTACATATGTTTTCAGAGATATGATATCTAAATCATTTGTGCTCTGCTTTTAGCTTTAATATTAAGAGATACTTTTACGACAAGACATTTTCCAAACAAACTATCCAAGTTCGCATAGACATATTTTACTTTGCATCTTCTTTTCAGTCTCTTTATCTTATGTCGATCCTGTGTTTTGGTTTGTTTTTGGTCTCGGTGTTCTGTTTTATTCCCAAAGACTCAGTAATCCCAAAACCCTCTCTCTCCAACTAAATACTCTTCTATTACCTATCTAATACCAGATTTGACAAATCATGGCTGCTTCCTGCATATGAAAGGACTGACTTTAACAAAACTAAAACACACAATTCAAGGTCTCAAAGATAAGTAGCTGAAACTTAAATAACAAATCGATCATCCCAAAATATGTCTTTAGAAAGTAGAGAGATCAACTTCTTAAGGGTACTCTTACATATTTTTTTTAAAAAGTCTCCAGAAACATAATCTTCCACTAGATACTCATTAAGATAACAGATGGTGCTTAGTTGATGGATAGGCGTGGGGCGCAAAAGTCAACAAGTAGATATGATGGCCCTATGTCAAAGCCCGGCTCTCCGTCCAGAGACTGCTGCACAAACCACCTGCTCATAGCCACTTTCAGGATTGTGAACTTCTGCTTGTGCCATATCTTCACTGTTGCAATGTCCTTTCCTTGGATCTTCTCCATTCCAAGAATTATCGCATCTCTAAGCCCAACATAGGTAGCTGGTTCACCAGTCGGGCCACAGTAAATTCCCTACCACACATCAAAACAAATATTATAAATCAAATGTTTGTCATATATATCTCCCTCTCTCTCCTATATTTTATATTGAATTCTAAAGTCTAACAGATACCTGAAGTTCAAGGTGTGGATTGAACACATGCAGTTTTGCTCCCACGGGTTGATGCACAACCAAGTCAAGCACGTCAATTGATTCCGTTAAATACTTAGGCGCAACCACTTTTCCTTTCATGGTAACGAGAGCAGGCTCGTACGATGATGGGGGCTTCGACACAGATCCCAACTGTGGCCAATCTTCTTCAGCTTTCGGTATGCCTTGCTTTAACACAAACTCAAGGCAGGCTTTGACAGTGAGCTTGTGCCCGTGTGAGCCAGCAGCATTGTCCACCAAATACTGAGCTGAGTACTCAGTATGGACACTATCCAGCTTAAGTTTAAGGCGTGTAGAGCTGATCAGTTCAGCAGCTACGATAGCAGCAGAAACAGACTCATCTGCAAAGACAAAACACAAATGGAAAAATGAATCAAATTTTGTTTTGAAACCAGAGTAGGTACACTTTTGCTCGCATCAGTTATAAACCAAAAAAAAGAAGAAGCAAAGAGTGACATGTTTACCGTGCAGTTGGTCATTCCGAGTCTCTGGCTTTGGGAAGACTGCGATTGCCAATTTGAACTTGGGATCAAAGGGGGGGAGTGCCGCCATCTGCAATTACTTAACCCTGAAAATTTGCAAGGTTCAGAGTTAGTCACATACACAACTAGATTACACAACTCTTTTATAGTTAAGCTAAGTTATACCAAGAAATGAGTGTAGTTTCGCTGTCTTGTCTAAGTACATCATATAGCTTCTAATGTCAAGTGAGGATTCTGAGTAATCCCCAAATCCATCACTTTGTTCACAAAGTGAGAATACTGGTTTCTCTTCTCTGTTTCTTCTTCTCTCCTTTGAAACATTGTAGTCAGCTTCATCTCTAAACCCTTTGGAGTGTAATATAAATGCTTAGTACTATCACTCGTAGGATCTTCTTCGGCTAGAAGCATTATGTAACTCTGTAGGTAGCTCTTGTATCTTGGCACAACCGTTCTTACCATTGCCTGACATATCTTCCATCTCAGCTTGTCATCCTCAACAACCCAATTTGATTGCTTTGTATATATCTCATCAAAACCTTTAGAAAAGTCTTGTAATGTTCGTTTGATCGACTCACGGGCTCGTTTTCTTTTCACAGCAGATGATGATGACGAAGATGTGGTTTGAGCTTTGTTGGTGAGTAGAGACAAGAGGTTTCCCCAGCTTTCTTTGACATATAGTGCGGCGTAATAGTCTCTGTACTGCTCGTGTGCGTTTAGCCAAGACTCTCCCATCATTTCCCCGAGATGAGTCTCTCTCAAACCGCAGAAATGGGAGTGGTTGTTCATCATAAAGATGCAAGAAAGAGCGGTGTCTTTGTTTGAACTCGACCATGCATCCAAGTTCAAAGCAATCTCTCTCAGTATGTTGTAGATGTGACCTGTGAGAATCTCTTCTTGATACTTTGCTTTTTTCCAACCCAAGTCAATCTCGAGAATCTTCGACAGGATTGGCTTGTTGTTGCTCCCCAGTAGCTTGTTGCAATACTCAGTGACAACACTAACAAGCCTCGGGACACCGGCATCAAGCAGAGGACAGTTTGGTCTTTGTAGCTCCACTTGACAAGGTAACTCCCAGAAGATCTCGCAGACACCTTTAACGAGATTGCTAATGAGCTCCCGTGTAACTCTGCGTATCTCTGAACATTGTTCCCCTTGAAATAGCTGGTTAAACTCTATCCTGATGTTGTCCATTGTAGAGAAACAATCTAAGAGCTTTAGCAGCTTTGGTGGATCTTTCTTGCATTTGCTGATTCTTGATCCAAATCTGAGAAGCGTAAGGATTCCTGAATTTGAAGCTATTTTTCCAAAGCAACGCAAGGGAACATCTTCTCCAACATCTTCAAATACGTCATAGCAGAGCTTATTCTCAACGTCATAGATCTCTTTCACGGCTATCTCCATATGCAATCTCCATTGATCTATATCGCCTTCTATATCATGTACATTATCAGCTTCTGTGATTGTTCTCTCGAGATAATCAATCTCAAGCCGTTTCTGAATGACCTTTGTGCGGACTTTGATGTAAACAGGTACACATTTTTTCAACTGTGTGTGAGCATGTAATCTCTTGATGATAGCCTGCAAGTTTCTCAAGCTGTCTTCAGACAAGACCTGCTCCTCTTCCAGAATCCGCTTGAATTCGGTTTTGAGATTCTTCAGCGCTGTGTAAAGAATCCCTCCTTTGAGATAAGCACGAGGCTCGGTCATTTGTAGTTCCCGGAGAAGCTCAATGGAAGTCTTGAACCGCAAACCGCAAGGATGATCTTCAGGCATACCCTTTTCGGTTAGGTACTCGATTGTCTCTTCGAGCCAATTAAGAGCAAGAACACAGCTACTGGAGAGAAGCTTCATCGCTTCACCAAGACGTTTAACTTCTGAAACATAACCGAGGACTTCATCAGAGGACATGAGAGAGATCTCGAGTTCTTGAACTGAAGAAAAGACTCTCAAAACAGCGGATATAGGGGCAATGGTGTGACGGATATGATCAGAGAAAGGAGAACATCGCCATTTCTCTACTTTAACATCAGCTTCCAAAGACGACAACTCGTGATTGATTTCTTCAAGCTTGGATCCGGTCTTGTTTAGAACCAATGAAAAAGTTTCTGATTTCTCCATCTCACTCTTTAATAAACTTCTCATTGCTTTAAGTCTCTCAAGCCTCTTTGCTTCAGCCATTGTTGTTTTGCTGCTTGCTTAACTCAGTAGAGGACATACGCTTCAACAACTATATATATTGGATTTGGTAACAATCCTAAGAAGATAAACCAAATTTCTTACCAAACCCACCAAAACAAGCAAATTACTAGTGCTTCTTCTGTAAACCAATACAACATTGAGAATTTGATCTTTGAGAAAAAGACAAAGATATGTTTTACATTAAATTAATTAACGTAAAAGCAAAATCCAAAGTCTTGTTATATTTGTTAGTCAGCTCAACCATCTTTATCTGAAACTAAACAGCTTCCATCTCTTTTCTCCTGCAGTTTGATCATCTGACCATCTCTGTTTTGTATTTAATATTAACTTTGAAAAACTACAAAACGAAACAAAACAAACAATTGCAAGACACTTTACACGAAATTATCAAAGACAGCTACACGAAACTCATTCTACCTGATATTGAGAATAAGTTTCAGTAATTTCGTGGAGCCTCCCGGAAGATAATTTGTTTTTTTAAATCTTAATTCCTACTTTTATGTAACTTCACTTAAAATATCTATTGCCCAATTAAGAAATTTAAATAGCAAATCTGTGGTTTGGCTCAGTCTTCGCGTATACTCCAAGAAACAATGATAAAACAACAAATCCAAAAAACACCCAAAAAAAAAAAGAAGTTTTGAGAGCTTTTCAGTAGATAAAAGTTGGATAGAAGATTGTTGCTTTGAGTTACTTAATGGGCCTATTCTTTGCTTTGACTAAGCCCAATGGGCCTAATATGTGTTAGGGGGTTATTAGGGCACAGAACAGAGAACCAGTCTCTCATCATTACGCGAATTTCTCCATTTCTCAGAAACAAAAGGAACGAAAGGAAGAGAGATCTGATCGGAGATGGCATCGACTGCGGCGGTTCCGTTTTGGAGAGCGGCGGGTATGACATACATAACCTATTCAAACATCTGCGCGAATCTGGTGAGGAATTGTCTCAAGGAACCACACAGAGCTGAATCACTAGCTCGCGAGAAGGTTCACTTCTCTCTCTCCAAATGGGCTGATGGAAAGGCTCAGAAACCTGGTGAGTTTTCTCGATTCCTTTATCGTCTTTTGGATCTGTGATTATTCATATTGATATTTGTGGGTAATTTGTTTTGGACTTTCGTAGATTAAGATATCTGATTTTGTTGTAGATCCTTTTGGGAAAGCTATTATTGACTTTATGAGAAATGTTTCATTTTAGGATAACCATTGATAAGAAAGTTTTAGACTTGACTACTTCTCCATTGATTTTGTTTAACGTAACCTGTGGGTCTGGATTTGATCAATTTTGATACTGTTCTCATGAGTTGCTGTTATGTCCACTTGTTTCATTTTAGAAGATTTATGGATAAATAAAGTTTCAAACTTGACTAGTCTCCATTGATTTTGCTTAACCGTTCCTCTGGGTCTGGATTTGATCAATTTCAATACTATCCTTCCTCATAAGTTGATGTTATATATCCAATTGTTGATTTCTCGATTAGTCTGCCTCGGAAACTAGTAGGTTTTGTGAGACATGAAGCAGATGAACCATGACTGTGGAACCTTTTTACTTATAGATGTCCCTTGTGTCAAAAGCTTGAATCAAGAAGATTTGGAATCTTGTATTTCGATGTCTTCTGTGTTTTGTCTGTAGACTATGATTTCATTATTGAGATAGGGGTTTACAGAGACAATGATTTACTTGTATTTTGGATTGAGTCTATCTGAAATTCTAACATTTTTTTCACAATGTTTTTGTTTCTTGACAGTTTTGCGCTCAGACACACCTGAAGTTTGAGACTTTACATTTGAGGAACAAGTTTGAGCTAATGATGTGCCTAAGACATGCAAGAAACTGTGTTACCAAAGCTTTTTTTTTTTTTTATTACTCTTCTTGTTATTGTTAGTTATGGAGCTTGAGTGAGAGAGGGAGACTCATTCCAATCATAAATAATCAAATACTGTGGGCTTGTGTGTTTTCGTTTCTTGTTTTGCATCTATTCTCTTTCAATTTTTGTATGCAAAAAAATAATCAAAAAGCATTTGAAGACTTACTCTCATGGCTAAAAACAAACAATATATATCTGATCGATTGTTACACAAGAGTTGAGAATAGCATAAAAACTCAGCACATGTGTGGGAGAATCAATACACTCTCATATGTCGACTGTTTGAGATGTGTCTTACTTTATAAACTTTTTTCTTCATTTGCTTTATTTGCAAAACAAAAAGGATTTACTTGAAGAAAAAAAAAAAAGTTGTACAAAGAAAGGTGAGGATATCTAATTTTAATAAATTTTGTAAAAATTATTCAGAAATAAAAATATATCATAGCAATTTAAAGTAATTTTGGTATATAATCTCAAAAAAAAAAACATGAGAAGTCAGTGTATGATGTAAATGGCTATCCAATTTGATGCTAATATACAAATATATTTCCCCATTAAAACAAAAATACCCAAATATGTTTGATTTTATTTTAGTGTTTAATTTAAATTCCATTTCCATCTTGGTTTTTTTTTTTTTTTTTTTTTTGTAACAAAACGACAACTAGTTTTTAAGTAGTAGTATAAAAAAAACTCAACAAAGCCAGTGAACCACACAATATGATTTCAGTAACCTGCGAGTATTCATCACGCGCTCATACATATCGCGTAGATACCTTTTTCTCGATCTCAACAATTTTTTGCTTACTTTATTTTAACCCCAAACATAAAATAAAAAAAATTAACGTTCCCTTTCATCACACAGTGTCCTCTCTCTCTCTCTCTCTCTCTCTGTGTAAATTTCTTTTATTTTTTTCGACGAACCTTCATTTCTCATTTTTTTTCTCTGATTTTGATCGCTTCGAAGAACGAATCAATTCAAGTCTGCCCCCCTAACCCTAGAAGACGACAACGCACGAAGACGAAGTCGAACTTGAACTTGAAGACGACGACGACTGATTCAAAGTACAGAAGAAGATCTTCTTTATATATATGTATAACAACTTCAATCTTCAATCGAGCTTTGCAATTTTCAGATCGTGAAATCGAAGCTATGAAACCGATTCAATCGCCACCAGGAGTATCATCATCCGTTCCGGTTAAGAGCCGTCCTCGTCGCCGTCCTGATCTTACCTTACCGCTTCCTCAGCGCGATGTTTCCCTCGCCGTACCTCTCCCTCTCCCACCACCTACTTCTTCCGGTGGATCTGCGCCGTCTTCCGGTGGTGGTTCTTCTGCTTCTGCGTCTGCGTCTGCGTCATCAGCTACGAGCTGTAACAGCTCCTCGGAACCGATCAACTATTCGGATTTAGTGCGAGGTAGCCGGATCGGAAGCGGAGCTGGTGGAACGGTTTACAAAGTGGTTCACCGTCCGAGCTCTCGCTTATACGCGCTCAAGGTGATTTACGGTAACCACGAGGAGACGGTGAGGCGTCAGATCTGTAGAGAGATCGAGATTTTGCGAGACGTGAACCACCCAAACGTTGTGAAATGTCACGAGATGTTTGATCAGAACGGTGAGATCCAGGTTTTGCTTGAGTTTATGGATAAAGGTTCTTTGGAAGGTGCTCATGTGTGGAAAGAGCAACAGCTAGCTGATCTCTCTCGTCAGATTCTTAGTGGTTTAGCTTATCTCCATGGCCGTCACATCGTTCACCGTGATATCAAACCTTCCAATCTGCTTATCAACTCTGCTAAGAACGTTAAGATTGCTGATTTTGGAGTGAGTAGGATCTTGGCTCAGACTATGGATCCGTGTAACTCCTCTGTAGGTACCATTGCTTATATGAGTCCTGAGAGGATCAACACTGATTTGAACCAGGGGAAGTACGATGGTTACGCTGGAGATATCTGGAGCTTAGGTGTTAGCATTTTGGAGTTTTACTTGGGGAAATTCCCATTCCCTGTGAGCAGGCAAGGTGATTGGGCAAGCCTCATGTGTGCCATTTGTATGGCTCAGCCGCCGGAAGCTCCAGCGACGGCGTCACCGGAGTTTAGGCACTTTATATCGTGTTGCTTGCAGAGAGAACCAGGGAAAAGGAGAAGTGCGATGCAGCTTTTGCAGCATCCTTTCATATTGAGAGCAAGTCCGAGCCACAACAGGTCTCCTCAGAATCTACATCAGCTCTTGCCTCCTCCTCGTCCTCTCTCCTCCTCGTCTTCTGCTTCCTCTTCTCCAACCACATAGCCCTTCTGTTCTCTCCCTCTCTCTCTCTAGTCTCTCCCCTCCAACTTACATTTTGTCCAATTTTTGCGTAAGCTTCTTTTTTTATCTTCATTACTAATCATCAAAATGGGTCTCTGAATCTTTACATTTATTTTAGGCGAGTAAAAGAGAGGGTTTAGGGATGATTGAATCTTTGGGGTTATTGTTTTCTAGAAAGAACAATGATAAAAAATTCTTATGAAGAATTATGATGATGGTGCTCTGTATCCTCCTCAATGTAGCTTTTCTTGAATTTTTATTCATCAAATAGTTTTTGCCTTTTCTTTTCTTTTGCCATTTATGCTTTTGTCAATTTTGCATCTTGAAGACGAAAGGGACCGTTTCGTTTCCATTTATATGGGGTCGATGATGGCTTCACTTCATTCTCAGGGTTTAGTTTATTGTCTTGATCAAAATATGTATGTCTTGTTGTTTTTTCAGCTACATAATCGAAAAGACGATAAAGTTCAATTCCTTCGTTGGGTCAACAAGCACTTGTTTGTTTAACAATTACCATTGTCATTAATCATCATGTTCAATACACCCATAGCCAGTTTGATTGTAACTGTTGTAAAGAGTATAATGTATGCACCTTGGTATAGTTACAGAAAATCTAGGGAATTTCAAAAAGTCTAGGACTATTACATAATAAATCAGAAGATATGTGGTAAAAATATAAAATGCGTAACGTCTAGGGCAGTTTTATAATTACATATATTGTGATCAACCGGTTCTGAATTGCCTCTTGTTAGTTTTTAGTACCTTTGATTTTCATAATCGTGGGGGTAAATTAAAACAACATATTGTTTCTAAACGGCACCGTGGTTGCGTTTAGAACAACCTACCTTGTTGATCACAAAGTGAGTAGGTCTAATAATAAAAAGAAAAGAGAAATTTGGGCCGGCATAAGACGAAAGCCCAATAATGAGGCGACGTCGTATAAGGCACAACGGTCATCTTCAAATTTGGAAAACGACAAGAAACAGAGAAGAATCATCAGGACTGTGAGTGAATCATGAATGCAAAAGCTTCGTACGGAGGAGAAAAAGTTTGCGATTTCGTAGCCCTTGATACCTTTGGTGACACACGATGATGACATCTGTCCTCTCCTCTCTTTAGGGTTTTGCCGAGACCCCCATTCTCTTGTGTATATATATAACTAAAGTGTTCAGAATCCTCTAGCTGCCCTTTGGCTTACTACTCTGATTCTGCTTGCTTTGTTAGCATCCCCTTTGTAAGTGCGATCAGTGTTTCTTTTTAGGGTTTTTTCTTCTTCTTAGCCTCTTGCTTTGGTTTGTTGCTTGTACGTTGCTTTTAACTTGTTAGTATGATTAGTGAACAAATGAGGAGCTTTTTAGTTAGGTTTTAGTGTTTAATCCTCCTTTACTGTAGTTTTGTCGTTCTTTGGTAGAGAAGCTATCACACTGGTTCGATTTAGCCACAAACTCATCTTTGATCTGTTTACTTTCACTGATTAAAATGTCTTCTTTTGCTATTTCTTTGATAAAAAAATGTCAGAGGGATTAGTGTTACTTTAGAGTTTTTGTTCTAAGTTGAAATCTGGTAAAGAAGCTATCACATTGGTTCGATTTAGCCACAAACTCATCCATCTGTTTTTATTACGGTTTTTGCTTGTACCGTTGCCTCTTGTCATTGTGATGAGGAACATTTAGTTAGGTTTTTTAAGCGTTTAATCCTTCTTTAGTTTAGCCATTCTTTGGTAATGAAGCTATCACATCACATTTATTCGATTTAGCCATTCTTCGGTTCACTATGATTCCCTTCTTAATGTTGTTTTCATTTCTTGTTCCCATTCATAATGTATTAACTCTGAACCTTGCAAAATTTCAGGGTTAAGTAATTGCAGATGGCGGCACTCCCCCCCTTTGATCCCAAGTTCAAATTGGCAATCGCAGTCTTCCCAAAGCCAGAGACTCGGAATGACCAACTGCACGGTAAACATGTCACTCTTTGCTTCTTCTTTTTTTTGGTTTATAACTGATGCGAGCAAAAGTGTACCTACTCTGGTTTCAAAACAAAATTTGATTCATTTTTCCATTTGTGTTTTGTCTTTGCAGATGAGTCTGTTTCTGCTGCTATCGTAGCTGCTGAACTGATCAGCTCTACACGCCTTAAACTTAAGCTGGATAGTGTCCATACTGAGTACTCAGCTCAGTATTTGGTGGACAATGCTGCTGGCTCACACGGGCACAAGCTCACTGTCAAAGCCTGCCTTGAGTTTGTGTTAAAGCAAGGCATACCGAAAGCTGAAGAAGATTGGCCACAGTTGGGATCTGTGTCGAAGCCCCCATCATCGTACGAGCCTGCTCTCGTTACCATGAAAGGAAAAGTGGTTGCGCCTAAGTATTTAACGGAATCAATTGACGTGCTTGACTTGGTTGTGCATCAACCCGTGGGAGCAAAACTGCATGTGTTCAATCCACACCTTGAACTTCAGGTATCTGTTAGACTTTAGAATTCAATATAAAATATAGGAGAGAGAGGGAGATATATATGACAAACATTTGATTTATAATATTTGTTTTGATGTGTGGTAGGGAATTTACTGTGGCCCGACTGGTGAACCAGCTACCTATGTTGGGCTTAGAGATGCGATAATTCTTGGAATGGAGAAGATCCAAGGAAAGGACATTGCAACAGTGAAGATATGGCACAAGCAGAAGTTCACAATCCTGAAAGTGGCTATGAGCAGGTGGTTTGTGCAGCAGTCTCTGGACGGAGAGCCGGGCTTTGACATAGGGCCATCATATCTACTTGTTGACTTTTGCGCCCCACGCCTATCCATCAACTAAGCACCATCTGTTATCTTAATGAGTATCTAGTGGAAGATTATGTTTCTGGAGACTTTTAAAAAAATATGTAAGAGTACCCTTAAGAAGTTGATCTCTCTACTTTCTAAAGACATATTTTGGGATGATCGATTTGTTATTTAAGTTTCAGCTACTTATCTTTGAGACCTTGAATTGTGTGTTTTAGTTTTGTTAAAGTCAGTCCTTTCATATGCAGGAAGCAGCCATGATTTGTCAAATCTGGTATTAGATAGGTAATAGAAGAGTATTTAGTTGGAGAGAGAGGGTTTTGGGATTACTGAGTCTTTGGGAATAAAACAGAACACCGAGACCAAAAACAAACCAAAACACAGGATCGACATAAGATAAAGAGACTGAAAAGAAGATGCAAAGTAAAATATGTCTATGCGAACTTGGATAGTTTGTTTGGAAAATGTCTTGTCGTAAAAGTATCTCTTAATATTAAAGCTAAAAGCAGAGCACAAATGATTTAGATATCATATCTCTGAAAACATATGTACTACACATAGCTTCTTCCGTTGCATAATCCGAGAATGAAAAGGTCTACGAACCATCATCAAGAGCTAGTAGTACTGCAACTGTTGCGTTTTCTAGTAACCAACGGATTTGGACAGAGGTAACTAAATGCTCCTCATCGTTCTAGTTCAGGTGCTACTACCTCTGCAACGACTTGGACAGAGGATGGCTGTACAGAGACAGTAATTTATGATGTTGCTGGATGATGATGTTCCAGAGACTGCAGAAGCAAACTTAGCCCCTTGTTCCTGATGAAACAACATATCCTTGTGACACTTTGAACACATGTTCATTGTGGCAGCGCTTCCGAAGAAACCGGAGGTGTTGACGCATAACTTAGGTCCTAGGAACTTCAGGTGGGCTTCGGCATCCTGTCTTGTCGTGGTCCATTTCTGCACTAAAGAGACAGTCATCCTCAGTTTCAGTAACACAGAATGAAACAAAACAATTCTGCATAGCGGTGTGTACACATAAGCACTACCTATGAGCCCCCAGAAGCAAGCGTAAAACTATTTTTCTACTAACACTATAACCTAATAATAACACAAATAGATGATCCTACTAAACCCTGATTTCCAACCATAGGCTACCCACCAGGAACAACACTTGCAGCTAGTTTCAAATATAAAGGTTGTTCTTTATTGTTTGCATCGGTTTCTTCCTCAGAGCTTCTGACTCTCTCTGAAGTGCACTGATCCGATTCTGCAATGTCTATCATCTGATCAGAATTGAAAAATATCACTCCAACAATCTTTTAACAGAAAGAAGAAGAAAGGTAGCAGCATGTCATAGCAAATAAACATCAGAATCTCACATAAGGTGCAAGAACGCTGCTGACAAGAACCAACAGGGAAACTTCGGGCAAGTGCTCGGACTAACCTCTCCTCAGTGCCTGTATAGTCAGATAGTTATTGGAACTTATTTCCTCACCACTTAAAATAGCTTTGATATATAAAAGAACAAGGAAATTAAACACTGCAATATAATGTTTCTCTAGTCAAAAAAAAAAAAAAAAAAACAAACCTTGAACACTCTGGTAGCAATATTCTCCCACTTGAAGAACCTTGATAATTTAAAACGGGTTAGGTTTATGCACAACACAACAGTTAAAACAGTGATCATGAAAAAAACCATGTTGATTTATATAAGCTATAACACCCAAAAGTTTAACAGAGATCAAAATAAAATCCTCAAAACAAAAGGTTAAAAAGAGAGACATGAAGCAACAACATTCAGCTGTTTTTTTTTTTATTTTGTTCTGGTATATATAGAAACTTGTTTAATGATTATACTAAAACCCAAGAAAAAGATCTGAAACATATATACTGACTGACTCTTGTAAATATTTCTCTACAAGCCGTTTACACCAAACAATTGAATCAAACCAGCTAAACAGACATCATTTGATGCAAATAGCAAGGTGAACATGGTAAGAGTTGGCACCTCAGTAGAGCAATAAAACAGAGAGGCAAGCAGTAAACAACTTTATAAAACAGCAATGGAAAAACCTGAAGAATCTTGACTCTGCCAGCCACATCAGGCCTATCTATCCACCGTGACCTGTCGATGATCCAGCGCCGAATCAAGAACATCCTCAGAGGTAGGTATCTTTAGTGATGTCACGAGGAGTCTCCATGATGAGTTCTCGGCCAGCTGCTCTTCTTCTCTCTCAATGGTAGGCCTGCATTTGAAAAACCATAATAAGCCGCCAGGCTAAGCAAGCCTTATGGCAAAGAGATGTATGATTCAGAGAGGCTAAGCAAGCCTGGTATAGCTACTAAGAAACAACAATGCTTATTAGTAAGCTCCTCTCAAATTCAAGAAAGAAAATTGCAGCTATAAACCAAGACAAACAAAGAGAAGAACTTGACATCATATACAAGAACACAGCAGCACGATAAAACCCTAAACCAAGACTCAAAAATAAGAGCAACGAGTTCTTCAAAAAAAATTCAGACCCAGAAGAAGAAGATGATTTTAATAGATCATCGCATTGACAATAAGGTCCGTACCTTCTTCTCCCTCTCTTCCGCTTTTGCTTGAGGAGTGCTCTTCAGTTTCTCGATCTCCTTCATCACAATCTTCTCGACTTTTTCAATAGAATTGAGTAGTTTTTCCCGGGTCTGATGAACCCTACTTCGTCCTCGTCCTCAGCTATCGAAATCTCCACGAACATCGTATGGAGTCGCTTCATGGTCGTCGAGGATGAGGATGTAGCAGGGCGCTTCATGGTCGAATCAGAAAGAAAAAGAAGAAGAAGAAGAAGAAGAGGAATCGAATCAGAAAGAAAAACGAAAGAAGAAGGAATCGAGTGATGATGAATCGAATCAGAAAAAAAGAAAAAGACGAAGAAGAAGATGATCGATGGACTTATCTCGAGTAAGCGGATAAAGAAGAGAATAGATTAGGTTAATAAGATCCTAAAAACAAAAAAGAGAAGTACAAAATAGATTATGGGTCGGGTCAATTTCCAAAAATTACCCGAAATTAAGAAGTCCGATTCGGGTACAAAATATCCGATGTGTTTATAGTGGGTTATATCGGGTTATAATTTAAGTGAACCACATTAGTTACTTGAATATTTTGTGTTCCTATAATTTAGAAACTATCAATCATCATCAATTAATATTTAATCGGATAAAAACTTTACCAAAATTTATAAATTGAATCAAACTAAATATATAGCATATACCATAAATAATAAATAATACTCTTTTTTCTTTTTTTTCCCAACAAATGAAAATTAACTTCCTTAACGACGTGTTTGAAATGGCAGGTCAATGAAACTTTACTATTTTATCAAAATGTCAAATTAAACTTTGGGATTAAAACGACATCTAAAAGTTCATGTTTTTTTTGTCCCAAATTTGAAAGTTGGAGATTTTTATGGTGTTTTTCCCAAAGATTAATACTTGAGTTCAATTCCAAAAGATCGGGTGCGTTTTCTTCAATTCCAAAAATGTAGGACAACAATATAAATATCAAAAGAACCGGGGAATTAGAAGATTTTGGGTAAATGTATAAATATCAATAAAATTTAGATAATTTCGCTAATATCTAAATATCAGGGTGATCTCGTGATCTCGACTAATTTCGAGTAATAGAAGAAGAATCAGAATCAGAAGACGAAGAAGAAGAAGAAGAAGAAGAAGAAGAAGAAGAAGAAGAAGAAGAAGAAGAAGAAGAAGAAGAAGAAGAATCAGAAGAAGGAAGAAGAAGAAGAAGACGAGGAATCGAATCAGAAAGAAAAACACGAAGAAGAAGAGGAATCGAATGATGAGGAATCGAATCAGAAAAAAAAAAAAGACGAATCAGAAGAATCAGAAGATGATCGATCAGCTTGGGACTTATCTCGAGTAACCGATAAAGAAGAGACTAGATTAGGTTAGAGATAAGATCCCTATATTAGTAAAAACTAAAAAGAGAAGTACGAAATAGATTATGGGTCGGGTCAATTTCCAAAAATTACCCGAAATTAAGAAGTCCGATTCGGGTACAAAATATCCGCTGCGTTTATAGTGGATTATTATATCGGGTTATAATTTAAGTGAACCACATTAGTTACTTTAATATTTTGTGTTCCTATAATTTAGAAAACTATCAATCATCATCAATTAATATTTAATCGGATAAAAACTTTACCAAAATTTGCAAATTGAATCAAACTAAATATATAGCATATACCATAAATGATAAATAATATACTCTTTTTCTTTTCTTTTTTTCTTCCTAACAAATGAAAATTAACTTCCTTAACGGAAACTTAACGATGTGCTTGAAATGGCCAGGTCAATGAAGCTTTACTATTTTATCAAAATGTCAAACTAAACTTTGGGATTAAAACGACATCTAAAAGTTCATGTTTTTTTTGTCCCAAATTTGAAAGTTGGAGATTTTTATGGTGTTTTTCCCAAAGATTAATACTTGGGTTCAATTCCAAAAGATCGGGTG